>CM031626.1:47573510-47595614 GCA_018398815.1 Conus ventricosus
AAGTTGTTCTTTAAGTACAACCAAGTTCTTATTCAAGTTATCTTATAATTATCAAAAAACAATACAATCTATGTTTTTATCGTACACACACGCCTCAAAAAACGCGTCATCATTAAGGATGTCTTGCTCAGCGTCTTTGGTGTGAGATCGGTCGGCATAGATCTTAATGAAGTTCTTACACCCTAAGCAACCGCATTGATTACAATTCTGGTCTATGTGAAATGTCTTTTATAGACTCCATGTCTTTATTTATTGACTTCATCATTTTAAACAAATAATAATCCGCCATGGTCTATTTTTATTAAAAATATTATTCCATTTGAAATGGATGAAAATGAATTTTTGTTGTTGGCGGTGCTGGCGTGCTGTTGTCTTCTTCTGTATTTAGTGGTTCAGATTTTTTTGACTGCTTTTGTTTTTGCCGCCATTCTTTATATATTTTATAACCGTAATAACTGCCCCCAGCAGCAGCAAGGGCGCCAAAAATGGCAACAGTTTTAAGTTCAATATTCCATGAAGACTTTGGTGCCCTTAAATTAACTTGCTCTTGTTTTGGAGCTGGCATTGGATCAACTGTTGGCGTTGGCGGTGTTATGTTTTCATTATGAGTTATATTCTGTGATTGTAACTTTAATTTTCTTTGTCTGTTTAACTCTGCTACTCTTTTTCCTGCTGCAACACGCCCAGGATGCTTTAGCTTTTCACTCGTCACTATCTCTACCTGATTCAGTGTTTCTTGATTCTGCTGATTTTTCGACTTGTTCATTTTGAAGGGAAATAAAATCTATATGATTAAAAGTAATTAATCCCATGATTAATGGCGATAACAATGTTCCAAATCTGTAATATAGATCACAGCTTAGAGACTCTAATGACTTTGTTAAAACTGGATCTTGCGTTAAATCATACGTAAGATCTTGTTCAGAATCAATGGGAGCAAATCTACTGACTAGTTTAGTGTACAAACTAAGAACCGTTTGCCCCACACTTTTACCATTCTCGACCCCAGCTGCGCCTCATACCTATTGTGATACTTTATAATGTCTTGCGGCGACATCTGTTGAATCTGTTCTATGCTGAATTCAGTTCCGAGGAACTGTTTTGTTTTTCCACATGCTGCCAAAGAATACAACCTTTCCTTTTTGGGCATAATAGCTTGATCATCAACTTCTTCATTTGTAAGTTCAGGAAGGTTTAGGCTACCCTGTATCTGTAGTAGATCATCGCTGTTCATGTTTTTATTAATTATTATTATTTTATTTTTTAAAATGAGCACCGAAAAAACTATTACTAACCTTGTATACCATTCTGCTGTTATTGGAGGTCTCACAGCTTTACGTTTCCGTCCCATTCGAGACACTTAGTTAAAGGGCCGAACAAACAAGTCTTACACATTTCTAATCCAACATTTTTGTTGTTGTAGTCCAAGCAGAGGCACATATCAAACTTGTGTACCAGTTAACTAGGGAAAATTAAGTTCCCAGAAAGTGATGACGTCATTTTTGCACAATTGTGTGTGTGTGTTGTCATTGTTTGAATGTCGCCTGACCACTTGTTTACAAGTTTTCATGCCGTATCTACATTATCTACAGGAAAATAAACCTAGTCGAGTTTGGTATTAAAAGAATTGTCGGGAATTTGGCTATTCAGTCATCTCAAAAGCACAGATATATTACATTTTTCATGACAACTACTAATTATCAAACTAACAGCCCCACTTGTAATGGCTGCTCAGCAATGCTGAACACACTGTTGCCAGACGGCTTTTTACACAGATGACATTCAGTTCGCCTAGTACAGCGCGGTTAGCTGGCTGGTGGGGAGCAGCCTGCAGAAAACACCCCTTTCCCTGATCTGCATTCACGGCTTGGCCTCTGCAGCTGTGGGTTAGACGTCTAAGTGTAGGATACTCAATGCTTGGTAAAAGCTTGTTAAAAATAAAGCCAGCAGATCTTGGCAAACTAGACTTTGAGGATTCAGCAAAACTGATTGCTATTATTGCAGCTTCATTTGCTACAAAAGATTTTCTAGTTAAGGAAGATATAATTCCAGAGAATATAAATATGTAAAAAAAATACATTTATAAAAAATGGCTTCACTCGTAATGATGATAGGTGGCGCTGTGGTGAATGCTCTTGCTTTAGCGGAAGTAATTACGCATTTAGTAAACTACGGGATGACGGCGAGAGAAAAAGACATAACAAAGCTGTGGAGCAACTAGCTGCAGCACAAGATAACTATGAAAAGCAGAGAATTGAGCAGTTAGATTTTATTAATAACACACTGAAAAAACAGGGCCATGCAGCTTACACATTTAAAGATGTTGATCAAGCAATAAAACAATATTATCTAGTAACAGGCAAACCGATCGAGACATTGCCCCCTACCAAAATTCAGCAACTTTTATCAACCATCAGAAAAACAAAAGATGCAAGAAATCGCGTTTATTGTCGTTGGCATGACTGTTGTCTATTTTGTCGCGCATAATATTGGCTGAATAAAAAATGAACAAAATCTATTATTCACCCAAAGGATGTTGGAAGGGAAATAACAGCAATAAAAAAGCTAAGCCAAGCAGCGGGAGTCAGTGAACAAACAGCAAAGGAATGGTTATCTAAACAAGCGATTTGGCAAATTTATTTACCTGCGCCTAGACGAATACAGAGACCGCACTTTGTGAATACAATACCGAACGACACCCATCAAATGGATCTTCTATATTACCCTCTGATACGATTAGACGAAAAAGATTTAAGTACGCACTCACAGTCATTGACATAGCTTCAAGATACAAAGATGCGGAACCATTAACACAAAAGAGTGCTTCTGCTGTTGCTGTCGCTATACAACTGATATACCAACGAGGCCCGCTAACTTATCCTCGCATGATCCAAGTCGATGATGGAAAAGAATTTAAAGGCCAAGTGAATCAATTATTGTTAAAACATAGAGTTACCATTAAAAGAGGCATTCCAGGAGTTCACAGATCACAGGCTTTAGTTGAAAACTTTAACAAACAGTTAGCCGAAAGACTTTTTTCCTACCAGTATCACAGAGAACTTATTGACAATTCTCGCAACACAGAATGGGTTAGAAGACTGCCCTCAGTTTTGCGCACAATGAATAATGAAGAATTTAAAGGGCTAAAACCAGTACATGCAATCAAAAGAAAAACAATAAATGTTGCTGAAGACACCAGTACAACCAGCAAACTATTACCGTTTGGTTTAAAAGTAAGGTACCTTTATTTACGGGGGAAGCAGAAGGGGACACTCGCATCAGGGCAACCGATCCAGTTTGGAGTGTTGACCCATATGAAATAAAAAGAATTGTAAAAATGAATCCGCCCGTGTATTATTTACGAGAAACTGACACAACGAAACAACCAGCTCCTCAAAGATCTTTTGTGAAAGAAGAACTGCAGATAATCCCGCCAGACACAGTTCCGCTTTAATTATTTTACGGTTCTGTAGTGCCCAGTGCATATGAAAACTCTGGATTAACAAACACACGTTTGTGTTTGTTCTATCTAACGACTTCTTTGTTACAACAGTTGTGTTGATTTCATGTAGATTAGATCGTAGTTTTACGTTGTCATGATGAAAAGTCTTATTGTCAAACAATGCTTCTTTATAGTTGTCATGCGATATGCTCGACTGCACAACACTGCGAGATATTCCCTTTGCTTTCTTAATGGTTTTCTCCTGGCTCGAAATACTGTACATTTTTTACCTTAACCCCACATACTCCTTGATCACCTTTCCAGATAATTCATCCTTCATCTTCCCTAAAACCTTCTTGTTAGTAATTGAATGCAAAGGCGAATCTTTGGGGTAATCGGATGGTGTCGTACCATCCACTCGCTCCTTTAGCTACTTCTAATTCCATGTCTTTATAGATGTCTTCAGTAGGGATATCTATAACAAAACTATCTGTATCTGTGTAAAGTACTCTGGACTCTGGATACAGGGGTTTAAAGTAGTCCATAAAGAAATTCTAACATCAAAAGCTTTGATAATTCTAAAACAGTAAACCCAATAAATACAGGTTTGTCCAATTTGACTTTCTTTTTTTCATCATTATGCCAAAAAGCTGATCATGAAATCTTCTGAAGTCCTGATAATTAGGTTTTGAAGTCAGCTTAATTGCTTCGTTCTCTTGGTGACAAATCTAACATCTTTACGCTTGTGCGGATTCTCCATAGTCTTTCCGAAACAGCTGTTGTTCATCAGCTTGAAAAAGTCTTTTTCTGAAGCATCTGGGGATTTAGTTCTGAGATCAGTGTTCTTCATGATGTATGGTTTCATGAACTGTTCTTGATCAAAAGCAATTATACGATGAACTGCTGTCAACTTCAAACCATGTCTTAAATAAAATTGTAGAAGTCTGTAATGACAGACATAATTTTTTTTGCCGCGAAGATTAGGCACAATTTAGGCGGCTCTCTTGGATCATCTTTAGACTTTCTGCTGCTAAGGGGTAGTCATTATGCAGGTCATGGAGTTCATGAGGATATTCTAAGTCAACTTCTAGAATGAACCCATGCTGTTGACCCGGCGTCAAACTGCCCAACCACTTTAATGCTTTTTGAATATTTTTCGGATCACCGCCTGTGTACATCTTGAATTTTACGTAATGGAAGTGATTGCGCCATAGCCCAACCATACAGATTGTTGCATCTAAATACATGAGATATTTTAGACCTTTTACTCGGATCATAATCGTCCAGTATTTGTTGTTTGCTTTACAGTAATGATGCGATGCCATACAATTCCTCCACGCAATCCGTTTTCAATCATCTGAATCATTGGTAGGTCAGACAATAAATCAATCTGTACTTTAGTAAACTTTAAGAAAGCGTCCCAACTCATCCCGGGCGCAGAATGTAATGCGCGGGATCCAGGCTATAATGTTTCATGCAGGTCTTTCTATAATTTTCAAAGACGTCCGCCAACAAACAAACGTCAGCCATTAAGTAGGAGTCATGATAGTCTCCCATCTTTTTACACTCTAACTTTTCCCACGCATCTTGAGCATGCTGGTAATCAGAATCACTAAATGTCCTTTCCTCTAAGACTAGAAAAGAACGCGCCTTTAGGGGGAAGTGTATCTTCGTCAAACCTTTCCCAACTGTTCATGTACTCATAAGGGTAAACACCCTTTCTAACGAGAGTTGGGTCAAAATATTCTTCCGTTATTGGGCAGGACTTTAAGGACATAGCCAGCGACTCTAATGAACCCCAAATCATGTGCTGCTAGAGTCATAAAAAGACATGTTATTTAAAGTGAAACACATGTACTTTTCTGATGACTGTGCAATGCATGACACCCTGAAGGCATCGCCCACTGCTTTCATTATAAGATGAGAGTCGTAACCTCGCAAGTTATGAAAGAAGATGGGCAGCTTCCATGTCTTAGGATCAAACTTTAGTTGAAGATTGCAGTTGTTGTGCGCTGCTCCTCTGAACTTTCCACTAATGTGATCATGGTCTCTTACTTTTGGATTGGCTTCCTCACTGAGTTCTAAACCACAAATCCAACAGTGAGTGGCTGAGTCATACTGTTGTTGGGCTTCAGGCGTCATCATGATTTCAGATAAATTCAGATTATTAGAACAATCATACGCACTTGCTGCATGCGTTTGTAAAAATCTTCTAGCCGCATCTGGTCCTCTGTAATAATTCTGGCGTTGAATGAGCACCTCCGACCTAACAATAATGAAGGCAAATGAACAAATCTGATGATTACTCATTAAGACTGTTTTTTCGAAGTTTTTGTGGCGCTGGCCCTTCATAAGGAACAATGAGTGATTCGAAGTCTGCGTAAACAATGTAGGGGGAATTTTGCAGCCGTTTCCAGTTTTTAAAACTAACTTTACTGCCTTCTGGGGGCGTAATTAGTTCTGTATACAGTCAACTGGGCCGATACAATGTTCTTATGTTCGCTCGCGGCTTGAACAGATGGAACTCTTGTTAAACATTTTCTGCAAAATTCTTGTTTGCCATGATCTTTTGAAGTATGCTTCATTAGTCTACTCATCGTGCGTATCAATGTGAAAATGGGGTAGCCCTGCTGGTGAAAACATCAGCAGTAAGTCAACATGATTTTTGTCTGGATCACCTATTGTTGGGCTGTTCTTGGACACTTTAATAGGCAGTAGATTTGTTTCCCTCATCCCATGTGTAGACATTAACAGTTTTGGTTTGTTTTGTTCTTCAAACTGATCAATGGAATCCACGCTAACAGGAAAGGATATTCCGCTAAAGTTAAGATCATTGATGTAAGGGTGATAGTTAGACACTCTCTCTGCGTTTTTGCGGACGTAATGCAGCCTTGCGAGAACACACCACATAAAACATTTGTCGTCTGTATTCTTTATGTTTAAAAACTGCTCTTTTTGCAACTAATGCTGGAGGTAGTGGAATGTAAGACCTGCCTACAATCGGCGCATATTTAGCCTGTTTTAATCTGATCTCTAAGACTTCGCCCTCTGACCAACCAGAGCCTCTCATTTTGCTTCTTCAGCAGCCACATCAAACTGTGTAAGCAGTTGGTCTGCCACCCAGGTGTTAAGTCATTAGAGGAAAGAATAGTCTGCTGTTTAGTTGAGACCCAGACTTCTAGATTTTCTTCATTTATTGTTACATAGTCGATTAAAACAGCTAACATTACTTTAACTGGGGGGTCTATTGTTAGTTTACCCGGAACTTGAGAAATAGCATGAACAACACTTGCCTGTACGCTTGCTGGATCAATGACTTCTAAATCAATATCATTCAGTGCTCTTGATAATCTTTTTGCATTGCTTCAAACAATTCGTCTGGACCTTCATATATCTTATCCATGCTGAGTTTCTTTTCTAACTCAAAATATTTATTAAATCAAAAAATAATTAATCAATATCGGTGGTCTTTTTGTGTTTAGACTCATAAACTAAAGTATAAACACCCTTTGGCGTTGTTAATGTGAGCTGTTTAGAACAGAGTTTAATGTTTCGTTTACTTTTTTTAAGCATTCCTTTTTTATCTGCTCGGGGTCTGGCTGTTGAGAAAAACTTGTCCTCGCCTTTCTTTGAAGATCAAACTTTTGTCTTTTGTAGTCGTCAAAATCGGCCTGTAAACGACTAAATTCTTCATCCGTGATGTTTGAGTCAGCTAGTGCTTTATTTATAATCAGCTTGAAGGAACTAAGTTTAGCTGTTATTAGTTGAACCATAGCTGTGTGCTTTTGGAGTTTAGTTTTTAATTTTTTGGCTAGCAGCACCTACGCTAATGAACACAGGCCGAGAGCTAAAGACAAACCTCCTAGAGGTAAAGCTGCAGGTGCGGCCTATGCTGATGCTAAGAGACCTACACTTGTTCCTGCTGATGCGCGCTTATAGTTGATGCTCCAGTATTAACATAGGTAACAGCATTAAAGGCAGCAGAATACCTTCGGTTTTGCTTTGCTGTATTTTTGAAAGGTCCTGCTCTAGTTTTTGTTGCATTTGTGTAATGTTGGTTAATCTGAAGGTTTTTATGCCGGGGGTTTCTACTATCTCTTCTCTTGGCGACTCCGGTGCTGTAGGCACATTTGGATAAACTTGAACAGACATGCATTTTTTAAAAATGAAAAAATAATTTAGTATTCTGTATCTTTTAATTTTTTCTTTTCAATATTCAGCTGTGCATCAATTAATAAAAACAAATGTACATTAAGCGGTTTATGGGCTTCTTTTTCTTTCTCAATTTGAATGTTTACGTCTTTAAACCGTTCTCCCACTTCCAATGTAACTTATTATCCTCTGTTGACCTTAGGTCAATCCATAAACCGTATTTTGATGTTAAATAATCATCAAGCCTAACACTGTGAAGGTGTAGATCTTTAGACGCAAGGTCTGCTGTTAGACTTCGGCCCCTCCCACCCCAAACAATTTTCTTATTTCGTCAAAATGATGATAAGGTCTAATCCCCCTAGCGTAGATTTGGTTAGGACTACCGTCAATTGTACATTGCACTTTCGTTATTTTTGGATTAAAAAACTTTTCACTTGCTCTTACGAATGGTTCTTCATCTTCACACAGCAATAAAATACCTTTAAGCGATTTTACTGCGACGCTAAGATTAAAATTCCATATAGCGTCTGCCCTGCTTTAGGATATGTTGAATGATGACGCACGTTTTCGTAATATATTACTAATTGTGACTCATATTGGTGCTCAATCAGCCTTGCTAAATTAGAGTTGCTAACAACGTCAAACTCTAACGAGATGTCAGAAATGCTGTACTTTGCTTCGGTGTCTGTTGATCTGATAACACGTTTGTATTCATTAAAAGTTAGTTCGTATGACAATCTGTCTTTTAATGCCCCTTGAAAGTATGGCGCATGCGCTTTTAACAACTCAAAATCTAGGGGAATGGAAAAGCGATTACCATACGCATAACTTACAGCTAAAGCCTTTTTGCTGCTTTTAGCACCTGAGGCGAGTTCGGCCCTATTCTAAGTTTTAGTGCTTCTTCATTGCCGATTCCTTGAAACGCAAGATCTTCCCTTTCATTCGCGGTTAGCCATAGATCAGAATAGGTTAAAAATATGTCTGCATTGTTTAAAGAAAATACTTCTTGCCCCCTCAAGTTTTACAGAAATTTTCTTAACGATTGCCCGTCCCAAATTCTGGACAACTGTTCTGGTTTGGTCTGTTGTTTGAAGCGAGTTCTATTTTAAAAGTAAGCCGTGCAGAGCCTGGCACAATCAAATCATCCGCTCCTAGGTCTGGAAATCTAACAGTAAGAATTTGATCTGCATCAATAGTAGATGGATTATTTGGAACAGTAATATTCCGTTTATTTCCCTTCACGCCACGGGGTTCTTTCAGTCTTCTATGCGGGTCAAGAATCGAGCCATATACTTGTGACATTTTTATAAAACAAAATAAAAAGTTAATTATTTAAAAACATGGCGGGAATTGGAGGTGAAGAAGATTATGATATTAGTGATCTTGGAGACGCCAACATGGATGAAAGGACTCCTTTAAAAACAGCATCGCTCGACGTTCTCATTGCGGGATGAATTAGAGGGGGCGCAAAGGCGTGAATTAACAGAAAGTAAGGTCAGATCATTATACCAAAGTTTAGAACTAGAACCTCCCGAAACTATATACCCTGATGATTTTGAACTAAAAGATAACCATTTGTATTTTAGAAACGACAAAGGAGAACGTGTTCCGCTTACGGATAAACGAGACGCAAACAAAGTTTGTAGGCATGACTACAATTAAACACAGGCTCCGTGTGAGCGAGCAGAATCGCCTTGGCTTTACTGAACCAAAATTAGGTCCGGATAAAGTTGCTAAAGTTCAAAACACACAACAAAAACTCCCAACAGATAACCAAATACAAACCACGCCACATGAAGATTTAATTCAAACGTGGACAAAGTAAGAAATACAGTAGCAGAACTCCCTGAAGAAACAGTATTTACTGAGAGAGAAAGATTAGGCCTTGATCGTACTTTAACAACCATCAAAGGCGAATTAAAAAAATAATGTAGCAAAACTAGGTGAACTAGATGGGCATATAAAAAGAGAAAAAGAAAAACTCGCTGAGGCTGATGACCCGCATCGTAGGGCGTGAGAAATTAAAGAAAGAATAAGACAAAGACTAAAAAATATTGAGCAAGAAAGATCAGCAAGACTAGAAGCGATGACTACTAACCGAGACCTATTACGAACTCAAGTGAATAGAATAAGAGAAACTATCGAAAAAAATTTATATGAAGACACGACGCTAGCAGAACGAATAAGAACATTGTTTAGAGAGCAGGGAGTCACATTAGCAAGCGTTATAACGGCCTTAGGATTTGCAATAAGTACGTTGGTGATGGCTATTACAGGCGGCGGTGGAGGTCAAAGTTCAGTGCCTCCATCGCCATCTCCTGATAAATCATGGGTAAAAAAACAACTTGATCATCTTGCGAGTTTATTAAAAAAATTAGCTGGTAAAGCTATAGACTCTTTACCAGGTATATTAGGGAGTGTTATTAGCTGGCTTTTGTCTACTGCAAGCAAAGTAGTTGGCTTTATGGCCGAGCACTTATGGGCATTAGTTCTCTTAATAGTTGGGTTACTATTTAGTAAGATAAGACCAAGTAATCCTAGGCCAGTTAATCCAACAACAAATGCTGTCTTTTCATATTCATGGTTATTTTTTTACTTCAACGGTCTTTGGGCTTTGGGCCTCAGGATTGGATGACTTAATCTTGGGGGGTCATAGTGTTTTTTTTTTATGTTTGTAGTATTACTGGCCCAGAATTAATGTTGTTTTTCCCAACCTTCTGTTCATTGCCTGCTATAAGAATTTCATTATTGTAGTTTATTATTGTGCCTACCTGGAGTCTAAGGTCAGAAGGCAGCATGTATAAACCAGTGCCAACAGCAAAGTCTACTTTCGATCTTGCGTAATTTTAAAACATTTTGGTACCTTTTTATACTTGAAGGTAAATCAACTGTAAGAATTAATGGCGTCCTCTAAATTTGCTAAGTATTGTTTTTGTGCATCAAAACCAGTAGAAGGATCAGTTATGCTCGATCTCGTTTGTGCTTGCGAACCCAGCAAACACCAAACATAAGTACAACAGTCGTTTATTCGTTCTATTCCTGCTTTAGTTAGGCCCTTAGAAGTGTCTAAGATAAATGTTGTCCATGCTGTTTTATGCTCTTGCTCTATGGACCCGAGGTGAACGCCTGTGCCTGAAGAAAAAGATGTGTAAGGAGGATTCCAGTCATAGTTATACTTTCTGTGCACGCCCCACAAATAAGGGTGCCTAAGCCATGATTAAGATCCGACTTTTGTCTAAAGTCTGTCTTAACATAATATTGAATTCGTTACAAATCCTTTCAAAAGCCTTCATGTCTATTCTGTTGCTGAATGGATTAAACGGTTTGTCATTTGGTAATGGCGCTCGCAGTTCAGTCAAAATACGTCTGAAGGTGTAATAAAATGAATCTGTACACTGACCTCACCAAAGGATCAGGATGATTTAGATGATCGGCATACGACACTCCACACCCAGTTGTTGCACAAAACACAGCAAAGTTTAACTGGTTCTGATAAAACTGCATAGGATGACTGAACCACACTTTTGCGATGTAGCCTTTTTTAATAGGGGGGTTAAGATATCTACTTAATGGAGTACTCACCTTTTTATGAAAAGAGACAGTCTGGGTCACAGCAATGACAAGAGTATCAGTTGCTATATTTTTAAGATTGTAGTGCGGCCCAACAGAATATTTTGCATCTTTAGTATATTTAAAAACGCGCTCATTTTTATTTTGTTTAAAAAAATGTTTGTAACAATAACAACTCAAGACAGTCCTCCCGGCTTTAGAAAATGCTATTGATAACGATTGCGGAAGCAAAATGGTCGCACTCCATGAAATATTCTACAAAGTCGTATGGTTTAATATAACTGAAGCCAAGGGGAATAATAAGATTCTAAAAGTTGACAAAACAGGGGCCAAAGTTAGCCAGTTAACAATACCTGATGGTTATTACGGGTTTTGCTCACTAAAAGAAGCAATGAGCTACTTCAACATTACTCTCAAACTTAACAATGCAAAATCTGAAAACAATGTTAACATTCAAGCCTGAAGAAGAAGTAGGTTACTATTTTGATAAAGAGCTAGCTAAAATGTTAGGCTTTGCAGCTGACAATCATAGATTTAGAGTTACACCAGACAAAACTACTTATGAGGGGGAAAATCCGCATGATCTTGCATTACATTCATTGCTCTATGTTCATTTGGATGAGCTAAGCACTGATGAAAACTTATATGATGGAAGGCCCTCAAATGTTTTAAGAGCTCTTCCGTCGGGGAAAGCTGCATATTGCGATTATGAAATTATACAATTCCCTAATTTACAGTTTAAAAAATTAGCTTGTGGGAGGGTCGGATCATTTAATATAAAGATCACAGACAAAACAGGGAAAGTCGTAAAATGTGATAACCTGCACATTGTTTTGGAAATAAAATAATAAGTTGTACTAAAAAATGTCGCGTGGGCCAGAAGAATCTGGAGTTACATTAGCGCCTGTGAGGTGTATAACTTTAGAATTAAAAGACCTTGCAGACGTTGCGACTTTGAACAGAATGGTGAGATAGGCACTTTGTATGGTTTTGAGTACACTAAAGATGGTGATTATAAACGCAAAGAGGTTAGTGTCAACCTCGGGTGATGTCGATGGAGGAAGGACTAGCGCACAGCCCAAACACACTCACAGCTTGCTTACAATCTCATTCATATATCATGCATTCGTCACATCAAACCACTAGTAAAGTCTATAACTTTACTACACATGATCATAGAACGAAACATCAATGCATATGGAATCAAACAAAATAAAACATTCTCTCTTTCCTGAACTTCACAAAATCATTTATCTAAAACATCATTAACTAACCGGGTATAAATAGATTTCTACTTTACCTGGCCAGGTGATCTTAACTATTCACGAATCACTGTCTTTTTCTTTTCCTTTTTTTTTCCTTTCACTGTCACTTTCACAACACGACACAACTGCTGGCATTGGTCAGGTTAGACTGCTGGCACCGGTCAAGCTGGACTACGGGCACTGGTCAGGTCAGACCGCTGGCGTTGGTCAGGTTGGACTGCCGATGAAAGTGGCGCTGGCCAAGTATGAGGTCGAACCCCCGGTTCAGATGGAACAGTGACTATCAACATCGATCTGTTCTCCTTTCCTTCTTCCTGCATTAACGCATTGCACTCTCTCTCTCTCTCTCCTAGTCTGCTCTATTAAATGGACATGGTTGCTTTTCTTTTCCTTTTCTTTTCTTTCTTTTTCTCTTCATTAGTTAGCAACTCTCTCTCTCCACATCTCTCTTTAGTCCCTCCTCTGCAGACTATCTGGTGCTAATGCTTAAACTTCACTCCTCTCATCTCTCTGCCTTTCTCCTGCAGAGACTACACCCCAGAACCTCTCTCTCCCTCTCTGTTCGTTCTCCCCTCATCTCTCTGCTTCTCTCTCGTCAGAGCTTACACAGAGCCTCTTCCTCTGTCTCTCTCTGTTCGTTCTGTGCAGACTATCTGGTGCTAATGCTTAAACTTCACTCCTCTCATCTCTCTGCCTTTCTCCTGCAGAGACTACACCCCAGAACCTCTCTCTCTCTCTCTGTCTCTCTGTTCGTTCCCATCTCCCTGCCTTCCTGTAGGCGAGAGCCTACTCCCCCGAACTTCTTCCTCTCTCTCTCTGTCTGTTCGTTTTCTTCGTTCCCCCCTCTCTCTCACTCACGCATTACTTTATGCCCTCACTCCGTGTCCAAGGGCCAGTACCATTGGTCAGTATTTTTACCGCCTGATACCCGAAGTTATCTCCCTCTAATTCCATTGGATATTCAAATCATGACAGTCACGCCTACACGCCTTACTCTCTGTGGTGGTCAATTGGTCATTTAATTGATTAGCTAGATTTCACCCCCACCACACACTACCTTCTCCCTCTCCCTTTCCTGCTTTAACCTGCGACGTCCGACTAACAATGGCGCTGGTTCCACAAATTGGCTAGATGAGCCTGAGCCAGGTGCTACGACTCGTCTCGCTAGACATCGAGGCGTCGGTCAAAGCTGCTTAGTCCGTCTGGCCGGACAGACCGTCTCTGTGGAGCCTCTCCCCTATGCTTAATTGGCTGGATCCGAACCATGGGCCCGTCTACGTGGCGCCCAGAATATTTGAGTTAGAGCTTATGTCCAAACAACCTGGACCACGACTTGGTTGTTCTATTTTTGACCGTGACAATTTCCCCCTTGCAAAAGACTATGCACCGCATCGTCTCAAAACCACGGTACAAAAAAAAACAACAACCGAATTTTCTGACACACAGCTACACGTGCAAAGTTTAAAAAAAATACTTTACAACCAACGGTTTATAAATTATAAAATATATCATTAGTGAATACCACTCCAATGAGTTATCATTGACGTGCGCTCCTGCGTTATTTCAATTCATTTTATAACGACCTCTGTGCGCACCTATGCAATCCCCCCACCTGCGGATTTGCCATATCTTCTCTTCACAATTCTTATGAAAAGCACAATATAATATGATCACGATCCATGACACTTCACTGAGGAATCTCCATCCTCACTTATTGCAAATAATGCATCACTACACAAGCGACTGTATGCTCCAAGCATAACTACATTCACATGAACAAGTCTCACAAAGAAAACATGAACAAGTCTCACACAAAAAAAATATGAACCATAGCCAACTGGGAATGAACCCATATCCAATCAACATAACTGTAGTCAACACATATTATCAACAAAGCACCCCGGATATGACTGACTTCCTCTGAGTTGCAGCTTGCTGGACTACACGGCTTAAATAGTCAGCTCCGACATTCTGTCGACCTGGAATGTACTGCACTCGATACCTGTAGGGCTGCAGTGCCATTGCCCAACGCAGAACCCTGCTGTTTTTCAGCTGTGCCTCCTGCAGGAATTTGAGTGGTTGATGATCTGTCTCTATCACGAACTCTTTCCCATACAAGTATTTGTGGAACTTCTGCACGGCCCACACAACGGCTAAACACTCCTTCTCCACCGTTGCGTACCCTTCTTCACACTTTGTCAACTTCCTGCTAGCATACCTCACAGGAAACTCGACCCCTTCATGCTCCTGCAACAATACTGCACCTACCCCACCACCTGATGCATCTGTACGCAACAGAAATGGTTTAGACATATCAGGTAGCTTCAAGATGGGACGGGAACCTAGTCTTTCCAGCACCGTCTGCAGTGCTTGCTCTGCAGCGTCTGACCACTCGACCACTGCCGGTTTCCCTGCCTTGACCAAATCACTGAGAGGACTCGTGACTGCTGCGAAATTTGGAACAAACTCCCTATAGAAACCAATAAAACTTAGCAGATTCCTGACTTCTGTTTTGGTCTTTGGTCTCTCTGAATTCATCATCTTCTCCACCTTTCCCTTTTCTGGCTGCTTTGTGTCGCCTCCGACAACAAAACCTAGGAACTCCTACTGTCTAGCCCTTCATACAGTGACACATTCCTGTATGACTCTTCTGGAAACTTAGGCAACAAAATCTCCCCTTCTTCTGCTGGGTTTCTTTCACCTCATCAATGATTGCTGCTGCGCCATATGTGCTGAGTCTCACCTGAATATATTTGCGGAGAAAATTCGCATGGAAAAGTTTTGGTTTCCCATTCACATCAATTCGGTAATCCCGACCGACCTTTTCAGTGATGGTGAATGGTCCTTTCCAATGCATCAGCAGCTTGTTGTGACCCGTGGGAAGCAGTACCAGGACTTGATCTCCCACCTTGAGGGATTGCTTCCTCACTTCCTGTCATATTGCTTCTTCTGACCGACCCTAGCCTCCTGCAAACCTTCCCTTGCAACCTTACATGTCTCATACCTGTGCCCACCTTTGGAACAGGGCGAGATAGGGCCAATCAAATCAACAGCCACTCTCCTGAACGGTGTGTCAATTAAAGGGGGATGTTTAAGAGGCGCCTTCCTCTTCACCCCCTCTTGTGGCTGACCTTTGACACACGTCACATGACATGCAGAAACGCTTGATGTCTGCCATTGCCCCTGGCCAATGAAGTCATCAAAGATTCGGTCAGCTGTTTTGCTGGTGCCGAGATGACCCGCCATGAGCGACTCGTGACCCACTGACATGACAGTGTCACGATAACCTGCTGGTACCTCTAACTGAGTGGTCACCTTACCTGTCTTCCCCTTGGTGAACACTCGGTACAACAGCCCGCCTTTCACAAGAAATTCTGTCTCACCTCCTCTAACCTCCTGTTTCTCTCCACCTCTTGCCAACTCCCAAGACTTCACGAGCGAAGGGTCTTGTTCCTGCGCTGCCCTAAAACTCTCAGGCGACACATCTATGCCTGACTTCCTTGCTGGAACGACTAACGGTTTATCAACCTTTTCCTCCTTCTTGCTCCGTGTTTGAACTGCTGCCCCTGTAGCAGTCAACAACTCAGGATCCGCTGGATCCCTTGCACCTGGAATATTTCCAATGATCAAATCGTGAAGGGGTTTCTCCATCACCAACGCAGACAACTCGCCTGAGAAGTAAGGGGTACGTACTTCTATCTTAGCAACTGGAAACTCCCTCACAGTGCCATCGATTAGAGTACAGGTCTGGATTTGCCCTGTCAAATCCCCTTTATCGACCAGCGTTGTTCGTACTACACCGCATGAACAACCAGTGTCTCGTAACACTTTCACCCTCTGCTGGCCAATCCACCCTTCTTCCACTGGTAACGAACCACTCAGCCTAGTGCCCTCCATCCCTGACACTGACTGCTGTCCAGTGCTAGCCATAGGCTGCACTCCACCCTCTTCAGATCGGATCCCTGTTGGTTCCACTGCAGGTCGTTTCCCTTGACGACCCTTATCCACCTCTTGCAAGGCTGCTGCCTTCTGGAACCTCATGCGACAGTCCCTCGCCACATGTCCCTTCTTGTGACAAATGAAACACCTAATGTCCCTTTGCCCTTCCTTCTGCCCCACCACTGGGTTTGCAGTCTTTGCAGAAAACTCCCCTAGTCTCCTTGCACTCTTCTCACCTGTGCCTGGCACCTGTTTCTCCTGCACCTTAGTGCCCAACCGTGCCTCTCTATACACCTCTGCGAACTTCAACAACTCTCCTGCTGTCTCTGGCTGTCTCTCTTTCAAATGTATGGTTAACTCAGGGCCGCAACCTGACAAAATCTGTTCTTTCATAACTAGCTCTTTCAATTCAGCGAACTCCTTCTTCGTACCACTCAACTCTAATTGTTGTTCAATAGGGGTGTTCTTTTCTTCCGCCATTATATCTTTTTTTTTTTTTGAACAAGATTTTATTACGACAGCCAAACTGGTGTTTCCGACACGAGTGACGTAATAGCACAATCCTATGAATGATAATATTAGCTTGGGACAACGTAATTAGTTTTTATAAGACGCCCAGCGCCTGACCCAACTATGAGAGCGAATTATAGGAAATCTGTGCGAAATGAGTACTCTGGGGCTGAAATGCCAAGCCTAGTATTAACTATCTTGGAAGCAATGCCAAGCCTAGTATTTAACTATCTTGGGAACATACAGTAAGACAACCCCTTGTCTTAGGATTACAACACTTGAATCCCACCCAGCTTCCTCTCTGAGAAGTTGAACAATTATAATAAATGGGCCAGAATATCCTGGCAGGCTCGCCAATAAATTGTCAACCTCGGGTGATGTCGATGGAGGAAGGACTAGCGCACAGCCCAAACACACTCACAGCTTGCTTACAATCTCATTCATATATCATGCATTCGTCACATCAAACCACTAGTAAAGTCTATAACTTTACTACACATGATCATAGAACGAAACATCAATGCATATGGAATCAAACAAAATAAAACATTCTCTCTTTCCTGAACTTCACAAAATCATTTATCTAAAACATCATTAACTAACCCGGGTATAAATAGATTTCTACTTTACCTGGCCAGGTGATCTTAACTATTCACGAATCACTGTCTTTTTCTTTTCCTTTTTTTTCCTTTCACTGTCACTTTCACAACACGACACAACTGCTGGCATTGGTCAGGTTAGACTGCTGGCACCGGTCAAGCTGGACTACTGGCACTGGTCAGGTCAGACCGCTGGCGTTGGTCAGGTTGGACTGCCGATGAAAGTGGCGCTGGCCAAGTATGAGGTCGAACCCCCGGTTCAGATGGAACAGTGACTATCAACATCGATCTGTTCTCCTTTCCTTCTTCCTGCATTAACGCATTGCACTCTCTCTCTCTCTCTCCTAGTCTGCTCTATTAAATGGACATGGTTGCTTTTCTTTTCCTTTTCTTTTTTTTCTTTTTCTCTTCATTAGTTAGCAACTCTCTCTCTCCACATCTCTCTTTAGTCCCTCCTCTGCAGACTATCTGGTGCTAATGCTTAAACTTCACTCCTCTCATCTCTCTGCCTTTCTCCTGCAGAGACTACACCCCAGAACCTCTCTCTCCCTCTCTGTTCGTTCTCCCCTCATCTCTCTGCTTCTCTCTCGTCAGAGCTTACACAGAGCCTCTTCCTCTGTCTCTCTCTGTTCGTTCTGTGCAGACTATCTGGTGCTAATGCTTAAACTTCACTCCTCTCATCTCTCTGCCTTTCTCCTGCAGAGACTACACCCCAGAACCTCTCTCTCTCTCTCTCTGTCTCTCTGTTCGTTCCCATCTCCCTGCCTTCCTGTAGGCGAGAGCCTACTCCCCCGAACTTCTTCCTCTCTCTCTCTGTCTGTTCGTTTTCTTCGTTCCCCCCTCTCTCTCACTCACGCATTACTTTATGCCCTCACTCCGTGTCCAAGGGCCAGTACCATTGGTCAGTATTTTTACCGCCTGATACCCGAAGTTATCTCCTCTAATTCCATTGGATATTCAAATCATGACAGTCACGCCTACACGCCTTACTCTCTGTGGTGGTCAATTGGTCATTTAATTGATTAGCTAGATTTCACCCCCACCACACACTACCTTCTCCCTCTCCCTTTCCTGCTTTAACCTGCGACGTCCGACTAACAATGGCGCTGGTTCCACAAATTGGCTAGATGAGCCTGAGCCAGGCGCTACGACTCGTCTCGCTAGACATCGAGGCGTCGGTCAAAGCTGCTTAGTCCGTCTGGCCGGACAGACCGTCTCTGTGGAGCCTCTCCCCTATGCTTAATTGGCTGGATCCGAACCATGGGCCCGTCTACGTGGCGCCCAGAATATTTGAGTTAGAGCTTATGTCCAAACAACCTGGACCACGACTTGGTTGTTCTATTTTTGACCGTGACAGTTAGTGACAGCAAAAAGTTTCCTAAACTAGAACAGCTGCGCAATCTAGAAGCAAATAATGTTGGCCAGTATGAATATAAAATAGTTCGAAAACCTGACCTCAAATGGCACTTGGAACCATATTTAGAATGGGACATAAAATTTGAATTCATAAGCCCATTTACATTTTTTAACCATCAAAAAAGTTTCAGAAAAGCATTCAACTCTGGCCCTTTACATGTAAGTCTTATGCCAGACGACAATAGTCGGAAAGAGATTGAAATAAAGCCGTATGGGAATAAACAGTACATCCTCCACAGAAGAGAAATGGTTTTAAAAGATGCTTCTACAAAATTACAATTCATTCCACAAATAAAATTAGGAGACACGTTCACAATGATATTTGAAATTTCTGTCTTAAAAGATGTGAAGAGGAATGGGGCTGTGGGCGTCAGTGACGTCCTTCTAAAAGGAATTCTAATTAGCTGGCAAAACTTAGACGTTGAAAAACTTGAAGTTACCGTCGTCGTTCTTAACAATGGTGAGGATATTAAGGTCATAACAACAAGCAACAAAATCAATATTAGTCTAAATAGAAACAATCTTACAGAACTGAATTGGATTAATCTTACACATTTAGACCTTATAGGATTTTATCATACTGAACAAGTCTTGACAGAGAGCATGATAAAAACAATAACTGGATTAGATTAAATTCTATTATAAAACTATGGAGCAGTTAAACTTTATGATAAAAGCCCCTCATTGTTCATTAATTTGTGGACAAACTGGTTGTGGAAAAACAATATTTATCCTCGACCTGTTACAAACAGTTTATCGTTATAATTTTGATCATATTGTGATTTTCTGCCCAACACTTAAATGGAACAAAGCATATCACGATAGAAGGTTTATATGGACAGATGATAAAATATATTTAGTTAATCCTAGCAATAAACTGAGTGAGTGTTTAGAACAGTTTTATAAACTGTTTGAAGGAACGCAGACACTATTTATTATAGATGACTGTTCAGCAGAAAGAGACATAGTTAAAAAGAGAAACACTTTGTCGAAACTAGCTTTCAGTGGAAGGCATGCTGGGATAAGTGTGTGGATTTTATGTCAAAAATATAACTCGGTTTTAAAAGACTTTAGAGAACAGTTAAAGACTGTAGTTTTATTTCACATGAAAGACAGAGATGCATTTGATGAATGTTTGCGTGAAAATGATGTTATTGAAAACGATCAGGAAAAACATAAGATTAAGCAAAAACTGAAATCTAAAAAGTTTAGTAAATTAGTATTGAAAACGGATAATCCTACACAGTATGTTTGTTTGTAGATAGTCGTTATTTTTTTAGTTACTTGTCAGAGAACAGGAAAATGCAGCTTCTAGGTCACTTTCGCCCGAAAACTTGGTTGAGGAGCAAGTGAGTTAGAATGAATATTTTATAGTTCTCTCATGGACTTAAGACACCGGGCCGTTCACCAAACGGAGCAAGATAGGGAATGTCTAGAACATTTTCATGCTATCTTTATCAACTATCTTGCCTTTGACAGATTCAGGAAACAAGATAAACATATTCAGGCAGATGGACGTAGGAATACCAGGGGAGCGTTTGATCGGTTACTTAAGTGGCCTCCAGAAGGAGACAGAACCGAGTACTGTGAAAAGCTGTACTGCGCCAGTGAATGCTTGTTGTAGCAGGAAGTCTGGGACACTTACCATTTCGGTCTAAAACAAAAATCAGGATATTTTTAGATTATACAGTTACCTACATCCCAAACAGGGATAATTGTTGATGGGGAGGAGGTGGCTAGAATCCAAATGCTAATCCTTTTAAGAAAAAAAAGTCATGCGATCTAATGCATTTGGTGAACCATGGACTGTGCATCGAACCTGTTGTGCAGGAACCCAAGCCCTGGATAGTCACTGAACTGTCCAGTACCCCAACTAGGACACCGAGAGGATATGTCAGAGAGAAAACCTATGGATTCACACACAACCAAGGTCACTCTGGAGTCAGCCATCCTGCTGGAGTGACATTTTAGTGTCGCACACAAGGACTGGACTATACCTATCATGCCAAAGATCAGAAGCATTCACATCATGCATGAGTCAATACTGCATGACAAATGTCATAAAATACAACTCACTGGGATCTTCATGTTGGATCTGGGCCTTCCTTCAGCTGATGGTACTGTTAACACAAAAGTCGAAGGACGAAACCACAACACCTGGTACACAACAATGTTCACCATTAAAATCTCACACTGGCACACACACGCACACACTAAATGTGAGGTGGGAGGCGATGTAAGATACGTCAGCACATCGAATCTCCCCAGCTGGACCAACTGAAGGCGTTGTACAAACAAAATTCACTGCCGCAAAGCGAGTGCCTCACTTGGTTAGGGGCCAACACTGTGTGTGTCTGGCACGGCACGGCGGGGTGTGTGCTATGTTGTGCAACAACCGGCGTTTAAGTGAAAAATCGTACCGCACCGATTTTTGGGCTAAGGGAAAACAGAAAGGTGATCATATGCTATGGTGTGTGTGTGCGTGAGGAGCAAAGAAGGGGGATGGGTAGGGTGTCAGTGTATGTGTGTTAAAAGGCAAAAGAGAGAGACTAACAAACAGACAGACAGACTGACAGACAGGCAGACAGACGGACAGACAGAATGCATGTACACACACACACACACACGTGTGTGTGTGTGTGTGTGTGTGTGTGTGTGTGTGTGTGTGTGTGTGTGTGTGTGTGTGTGTGTGTGTGTGAGTAAGTGCGAGTGTGTATGTGTTCTTGTGTATGATGGTGTGTGTGTGTGTGTAGTGTGGTATGGTGTGGTGGTGGTGGTGGTGGTGGTGTGTGTGTGTGTGTGTGTGTGCGTGCGTGCGTGCGTGCGTGCGTGCGTGCGTGCGTGCGTGCGTGCGTGCGTGCGTGCGTGCGTGCGTGCGTGCGTGCGTGCGTGCGTGCGTGTGTGTGTGTGTGTGTGGTGTGTGTGTGTGTGTGTGTGTGTGTGTGTCATTCATTTAACGTCTTTCCACTAAACGTGATATTAGACGATAAAAAAAAGGAGTGTGTAAGAGAATAAGACTAGTGCATGACTGAAAGTTATAGAGTTCCAAGTATGCATGCATGTATGTGTGAATGTGTGTACACATTGGTGTTAGGCGGTATTTAAAATAATCGATTAAAGAAATATGTGTAATACACTATTAGAAATAAACAGAAGAAAAAAAAAAACATATTATATAACAAAAACAAAATCAGTGAAAAACACCCACCCC
>CM031626.1:47601327-47628827 GCA_018398815.1 Conus ventricosus
CATCAGTTATTCTAGTCAGACTGTGGGGCGATGGTCTGAAAGTGAGAAACTGGTCCACATCAATGTTCTGGAGATTTTTTAAATTGACTTTGCATTGAAGATCTTTCAAGAACTAAGTAAAAATTAAACATGTGAAAATACTCACAGACAATATGTGTGCATTTTCATACGCAAAAATATGAGGCGAGGGGGTTGGGGTGGGGGTGGGGGTGGGGGTGGGGAGGGTCTCATTCTCAAGAATGTAATGATGTGACAACATGAATTTGGCAATGGGGAAAATCAAAAGCAGTGTGGATAATCATCGCTCAGATTCCTGGAAAACTATATGTTGAAGCCGACGTATTGTCAATAAAATTTAACATCGATGCAGAATGACAGACGAACCCAAGTATTTTCCAAAAAGTGGTTGAAGGTGTTTGGTATTTCGGGTATTGATTTGTTTGCATCAGCAGAAATACAACTAGTGACAATGTATAGGTAAGGGCATGGTCAGATTTATTAAAACAAAAAACAAGTTTTTGAGCTGAAAACACCTCAGCCATGTAATCCGCAAATGTGAGACGCGGACTATTTATTTCATTATGTAAGAAAACAAGAAAAACCATGGAAAATTGTCTATGAAAGAATTTGCTTGAAAGTTATGTGCTCTCTTGATGATTACAACAGTTCAGACGGTACAGACCATCCATCTAATTAGATTAGCCAGTACGCACATTCATGAAAAAAATGTTACATGTTAAAAGATAAACTGAAACATGCCCAGACCAGGACATTTTCAATGCCCTTTACAGTTGCAGAAGATACATTGAAGACAAACTGTTTGTCGTTGCATGCCTTGAGGAGTACATTAAGAGAACAACCTCTCTACGCACTGATCGCGATGATAAACTGTTGCCACGTTGCTCTCGCCTGCATGGACCTGCTTCAAAAGTTTCTGTCTCCTGTTGGTTAAAAGATGTGTTACAAGCACCTGGTATTGGAAGTGTTGCATCTCACAGTTTTAGAGGTGCATCATCGTCAGCTATGTTGGACCGTGGTGTTTGTTTCTCTGGAGTGCATTCTGAGGACAGCAGGATGGTCCAATGATGCCATTTTTCATGGATAGTACAACACATCTCTGGCCAAGGACAGTGGAAAACAAGTGCCAAACAGTGAAGTGCAACGACAAACTATTTTGAATTTATTCGTCAATCAAGAAAAAATCCATTGTGGACTAACAGTCTTTATCTGGTTGTTTGTTCAGAGCTATAAGAGTTAGTACCTGTCACTGGATGGATGTACTCATTGAGTATGGTCTTGCCATGTCATTGTTTTAAAGGACTGGATAGCGGATAATATGTATTTTTACTGATTCAAATTTGTCGGTTTACTCCATTGTGTTGGTGTTTTACAGTGCTGTTTCTGATCTTCATTTTAAGACGGGTGTTTGTAATCATATATCTACAAAAGATAGGACCGTGATTCTACTCATGTGAATGAGGTTTTGGTGTCTGGGAAACGAAAAATTGGATTTTGATTTCACGAATGTTTTGTACAAAACGTTACTTTCAAAATACTTTTACATGTAAATATTCAGATGAATTTCAGTGCAAATCCAACTAGCCAAATTTGCAGTCGCGCAGTTTCGGTAAACTGCGAGAAACGGAATTGTAAACTTAAACGCGTACGTACCTTGGGAAGTCGAAGTCGAGGTTTGTGTAGAATTCCATGATGTAGTTTATCGGAACGGATGGATAAGTGCCTCTTTGATTATTGTTTTTAATTCCCATTACACACAAAACTCAGAAATCAAATTTGAAACATTTCTAAAATCAGATGTATTTTACAATGTTCTTGGTTGTTTGCTTTCAATGATAAATCTTAGATACGATAATATTCTGATTTTAAGACAACTTAATACAGTGGATTACAATTGTTTAATTCATATACATATAATGATAAAATCTGTAAAACGGGCATCTCCCGCCTATGCCTCAGTCCTGGTAAACTTCATCATGGAATTCTACATAAACTGCGACTTACCAAGGTAAATATTCGTTTACGTTTCTTATCATAAAGCGTTAAAATAGGAGACTTGGGGAGATAGAATGCAAGAAAGACACAGTATGATAATGCAAGCATCAAGGTTTCTTGTTTCTCTGTGTGTGTGTGTGTGTTGGTGTGTGTGTGTGGTGTGTGTGTGTGTGTGTGTGGGTGTGTGTTTTGTGTGTAAGAGAGTGAGTGAGAGAGAGAGACAGAGACAGAGACAGACAGACAGACACAGAGGAGAGAGAGAGAGAGAGAGAGAGAGGAGAGAGAGAGGAGAGAGAGAGAGAGAGAGAGAGAGAGAGAGATGTGCGCACAAACACACACACACACACACACATACACACACACACACACACACACACACACACACACACACACACACACAAAACACACACACACACACACGCACACCACACACACACACCCCGCGCGCGCGCGCACGCGCACACACACTAAATAACAATTGCAGACAAGACCGTTCGAAAATACATTTAATAAAGCTTTTACAGAAATATGAAGCGGAATTACAATCCCGTTACATTTAGCAAATCCAAAAAGCACAGATTCTTTCCACACCATAAGAAAGCAACACAAAAATATGTTCAGTTCAAAATCTGATTGATATGCCAATATAGGATCTGATGTGCCACAGCATCAAACGGTAACACTCACACTGTTCAGAATGGCACAAACGCTGGTTTATGTGAAAATGTCTGATTGTTGTGGATGTTAAAGCTTGGATTTGAAGCCTAAGCAGTTTGGGGGCCGGAATAGCTCAGTTGGTAGAGCACCGGACTCGTAATCTTGGGGTTGCAGGTTCGAATCTCCGCCGGGCCGTTTCGGTACAGGGGGATTTTTCTCTCGGAATTAACATTGGTATTGACTCCATTTCCCATACAGTCCTTCGAATGAGACTATAAACCGACGTTCCGTGTGTGAACGCACGCATATCTTGCACACACGTAAAATCCCATCACCAACGTTCGGAAGAGAAGGCCAGTTTGGCCGTTGGTATGGATGACATGTTACACATAGCATGCACCTTCCTCGAAGTTGGAGTATGGCGGCCTTAATGGCGGGATAAAAGAGGGTCATACACACAAAACTCCACAGGGGGTGTCCGCAGGAGTATCAGCCTGCGTACGCAGAAGAAGAAGAAGAAGCCTCAGCAGCTGCACAATGTGTGGCACGATGTAACCTTTTTCTCCATGATAGAGCAATGTTATTCCGGCAAGAAAGTGGATGGGAGGAGGGAGGAATAAACATTACCATAATTAACGCAAAGAACAAAGACTACATTAAAAAAAAAAACTAAGCGGCCAAACAATTAAAAACATCACTAATATTATGAACAATGAAAAATTCCGAAAATATTTCCCGTCCAGACCATTTCCATTGTAGACGCAAAAGGAAGAATTTTTTTTTTTAATGAACAACGCCTCACCCAGTGTGACGCTGAAGCTTTTCCTCCTGTTTTTACGTTTTGGACAGACATTTTTTATGTTTATTTTATATTGGGCTCTATTCTGTTTTTGTTCGTGATCAGAATGACTCACGGTTGACTTCAACAGTCATTGCCGGGCATCTCAGGTCTCTGAAATGATCAATGCTGATATCATTTGGCGAAGACACCATCTTGGATGAAGTAATCAAAGATGATATCCTTAGGCCAAGTCGCCATCTTGGATAAAGTAACCAAAGATGATATCCTTAGGCCAAGACGCCATCTTGGATGAAGTAACCAAAGATGATATCCTTAGGCTTCGAAGTCCACGGCCCTGCTCCTGCCTGTGTTATCAACTGGCGTAAAGAACATCATCTGAATGCCAGGAAACCAGTCCCTGTTTGCCAGCTATCATGGGTCATAAAGAACATCATCTGAATGCCAGGAAACCAGTCCCTGTTTGCCAGCTATCATGGGTCATAAAGAACATCATCTGAATACCAGGAAACCAGTCCCTGTTTGCCAGCTATCATGGGTCATAAAGAACATCATCTGAATGCCAGGAAACCAGTCCCTGTTTGCCAGCTATCATGGGTCATAAAGAACATCATCTGAATGCAGGAAACCAGTCCTGTTTGCCAGCTATCATGGGTCATAAAGAACATCATCTGAATGACAGGAAACCAGTCCCTGTTTGCCAGCTATCATGGGTCATAAAGAACATCATCTGAATGCCAGGAAACCAGGCCCTGTTTGCCAGCTATCATGTGTCATAAAGAACATCATCTGAATGCTACGAAACCAGTCCCTGTTTGCCAGCTATCATGGGTCATAAAGAACATCATCTGAATGCCAGGAAACCAGTCCCTGTTTGCCAGCTATCATGGGTCATAAAGAACATCATCTGAATACCAGGAAACCAGTCCTGTTTGCCAGCTATCATGGATCATAAAGAACATCATCTGAATACCAGGAAACCAGTCCCTGTTTGCCAGCTATCATGGGTCATAAAGAACATCATCTGAATGCCAGGAAACCAGTCCCTGTTTGCCAGCTATCATGGATCATAAAGAACATCATCTGAATGCCAGGAAACCAGTCCCTGTTTGCCAGCTATCATGGGTCAAATTGTTCCTGCTGAATACCATCTTGCTAGGACGCCATGTTGACCTATTGTTTGACCATTGTCTTGGATGATATGATCAGTGCTGATATCATTGTCCAAGACGCCATCGTGGTTTATAGTTTGACCAGTATCATGGATGAAGATACCAATGCTGATAACATAATGCAAGGACGCCATCTTGGTTTATTGTTTGACCATAATCATGGATTAAATTACCAGTGCTGATACAAGTATACAAGTCGCCATCTTTTTTTTTATTGTTTGACCACAATCATGGATGAAATTACCAGTGCTGATATTTTGCAAGGATGCCGTCTTGGTTTATTGTTTGACCATAATCATGGATAAAATTACCAGTGCTGATACAAGTATACAAGTCGCCATCTTGGTTTATTATTGACCGCAATCATGGATAAAATTACCAGTGCTGATACCAGTATACAAGTCGCCGTCTTGGTTTATTGTTGACCACAATCATGGATAGAAACTATCAGTGAAGGACGCCATCTTGTTTAAATGTTTGATCACTATCATCCATTCAATAATCAAACCTGAGCGCCATTTTTCATGGTCTGACCACTACCAGAGATGCAGTCGGAAGACAACCAACACAAGGAGTTCGGAGTAACATCGCAGTTACACTCATTTAGAGACTCACACGAACGTTGTGACAATTTTATTGTGATGTGTGTGCGCTTGTGTGTGTGTGTGTGTGTGTGTGTGTGTGTGTGCGTGTGTGTGTGTGTGTGTGTGTGTGTGTGTGTGTGTGTGTGTGTGTGTGTGTGTGTGTGTGTGTGTGTGTGTGTGTGTGTGTGTGTGTGTGTGTGTGTGTGTGTGTGTGTGTGAGTGTGTGTGTGTGTATGAAGTGGTCTGACATATTGACATGTGTCTTTACCATTCAGGCAAGGTGGAAGGGTCAGGGACATGACAATGCTACACATATTAATTCTGTTCAATTAAGAACAAAAAGAACAAAAAACCCAGGACGAATCTATTGAAAAACACACATGGTTATCCCATCCAACAACTTAATTTTCTGAATTAAAAGATTATTCAATCGAACAAATCACAAAGAAAACTACAATTACAACAGAGTTACATTGTTACAAATTATTTCCTTAATACAAATATAAATTAAGACTGCAGATACCAAAAAAGGAAGGACAGTTCATCCTTACAAACAAAACCTACAATTAAAGGCAAGCACAAAATGATAATAGTAAAGAGCAAACAAACAGAATATAAATCAAACATGATACAGCAGCTGCACTAACGTCATCACTTTTGCAGTTTACATACTATGATAATAAACAAACAAGACATGGTGCATTTTATCAATGCCAAAGAACACTAGCTTAAGACAATTAAATTCAGATTGAAGTTGAACATATTATCATTATTTTTTTTGCATTGTGCAGTTCTGTTTTATACCTATTATACAATACTTTTAGGGGGGAACCCCCAATTTGGAAAACAACTTGCCATATTACATTTGTCCATACGTTTGGCAAGTACTATTATCAGGTCAATTTTTTTTTCAAAATCTCTACCAAAAGAGAAAGACAAATGTGGACATGGGAAACATTTTCACATTTTTCATTCAAGGTGTTTTCTAAAATGGTAACAAAATTTTGTACAAGTGTACAATTCCATTTAAAATGCTCAGTTGAATCTTTTGCATCATTACACCATACACATCTTGTCATTTCAGTCACACCCATGACACTTGAGACAATATTTGTCGCTAGGACCTAGTGAACGATTCTGATTTATAACCATGTTAATCTGATATCACTGATTTTCAGAGAAATACCAACGTTTATATTTTTCCCCAGACAATTCGAAACAGCACTTTCATCGCAAATCGTCTTGTATGAACAGCCTAAAGTGCGTTTTAGCTCCCTTTTGTACACTCGTAACAATACTTAAAGCATTTCCTAAAGCTCATAATTCACACGTCACACATATTTTGCAAAGGATATGAAAATGAATCCTATAGTATCCAGGATTGAGCCGCTTTGTACAAAACCGTATTGAGCGAATGGTGGCCATGCGTCAGATCGAATCATCCTCATGTTGAGCCGTTCTGAAATGATACAGCCATAAAACAGCCAGGCATCAAGCACCCTATGTGGCAGCCACTGTTTGACAAATGGCCAGCCGCCTCCCCACGCCCCACTCTTCTCCCCTTCCCTCCCACATCTGCACACACATGCTGCAGTGACGTTTCCTGTGTATCGACCCTGGGCAAGAACTTGCATGAGCACATATATATGGCTGTATAGTCCGTGTCTGTTCTCTGTGCTGTAACTGAACACCCAGAAGCCTGTCCTTTATACCACAGAAAGCATTCTGTCGGACAATCACTGAGCCATGTGAGCCCGTCTTTTATACCACAGAAATCATTCCGTCAGACAATCACTGAGCCTTATGAGCCTGTTCAACGCGAATGGCCGGACTTGGGCACATTTGGTAAAAAAAATCATCAAACAAGACAGCTAAACATTAATGGGAAAAAGCTGGATTAAAAGACATTATCAATCACTGTTATTTCTAGAAGCAATTGTTTAGTGTTTGCGATTAAAAGCTGGATTAAAAGACATTATCAATCAATGCTACGTTTAGAAGCAATTGTTTAGTGCTTGCAATTCCATGAAAATCAGTTGAAAGTATGTGAAAAGTACGCATGCACACAAGCACACACGCACGCATGCATGCATGCATGCAAGAGAGCACACACACACACACACACACACACACACACACACACACACACACACACACACACACACACACACACACACACACACGCACACACACACACAGCATACTAGAAGACTGAATATGCGGAAAAATGTCAAAGCTCAAAAGCGTACAAGAATTGACACAGCTAGGCAGGTAAACACAGACAGGCAGTTCAAGTCAACCGATGCTGTTCACTGTGAACGCCCCCAACTGTGAACGCCCCAAATTGTCGGCAGCCCAAACTATTGCAGACATCGTCCCCCATAAATTGTCTATATAACCAGATTTTTTGTCGACTTAGGCGAGGGCTCTCACAGAATGATTTACTAGTCTGGTTTTGCTTCTGTACTGATCTGCCCTGGGCCTTTGCACCGTGCTGGAAGGGTCGGGGGGTTTACCTCAGTGAATCCTGTGTTGCATACCACAAGCCAACCGTCTGTCACGCGGACACTTGCACTGGCATGCTATCGCCGTGGTATGTGTAGGATTTGGTGTTAACTGAATTTACGGTTCAATGCTGTTTTTGAAATGTGTTGTAAGGCAGTGTGGGTGTAACCTGTTACTGTTTTCGTTTCTGATTCAGTAACAGGTTGCTGGTGTCAGTCATGTTCAAAAGCATATCTGATAATGAGTTTGAAAGTGTTTAGCTGGACACAGTTCTCGAAACTCTCTTTTATCGACTGTTATTACACGCACTGAAATGTCCACAGTACTACTTTATACTGCCACAAACAAACCAAAGAACAATTACAAAACAAACAAACAAACAAAAGAATTAACAAAAAATGTTAACTGTGTATTAAGACCGTCCACTGTAAATTAAAAAATCAGTTTAAAGCCTTTCCTTTCCTGTCTCTTCTGTTACGCTGCAGCAATCCTTCCTTCACACAGATTGGCACCTGTGTGGGTAGATTAACGCCATCTACCTCGTTGTTGTTTGTTCCCATGCGTTAGTGTTGATGTCAAAAGCTTCAAAGACTCCCTCAAAGCATCCTTGAAAGCGGTTAACATCAACCCTGACGCATTGGAACAAACTGCTATGGATTGAGGTAGATAAGAACGCACTCCTTGTTGCAGCTCACCGTAGAAGTCTCTTGGGTAGCCTGTGTTCTGGCATGCAAGCTACATGACCTGCCCATCGATGCTGAGACAGCATCAGGATGGCGTGGAAGCTCGGCAGGCCTGCTTGGTCGAGCACATCTGCGTCTGGGATTTTGTCCTGCCATTCTTTGTTTAACAATTTTCTGTGGCAGGTTGCGTGGAAGTGATTCAGCTTCTTGGCATGCCGTTGGTACACTGTCCACGTTTCACATGCATAGAGGAGTGTGGGGAGAACAACTGCGCTGTACACCTTCATCTAGGTCTCTAGAATGATGCCTCTTCTACTCCAAACATTGATGTATACGTGTAGTCTGCCAAGGTTGCATTTGCTTTTGCAATTCTGATGCTCACTTTATCGTCGATGGTGACGTTCTGTGACAGTGTGCTGCCAAGGTAGGTGAATGTACCCACTGCAGCGAGTCTCACACCGTTGATTGTGATATCAGGCTCAACAGTGGGTCTTCTTTGCGTGGGTTGGTACAGAACTTCCGTCTTCTTCGTAGCTATGATGAGACCGACGTTGGCACAAGCTACGGAAAACTTGTCAATGCTGGACTGCTTGTCAATTTCTTAGCCACCATTGAGAGTGCAGTCATCAGCAAAAGGAGAGTGCCTGATGGTCTTAGTCATAAGCTTAGTTTTACCTGGAGCCTTGATGTTAAACAGCTTTCCATCTGTTCTGAATGTGATGTCGATGCTTACGTCTCCTCTGAAAGCATCAGTCAGCATTGCAAAGAACATGATGCTGCGCAAGACTCTATAGTAGCACATAAAATTACACAGGATTACATAGAAGCGCACAGCACTGCATAATAGCACACAGCGCCACATACCAACACAGTAGAACGTAAGACCGCATAGCAGTTCCTCGTATGATTTTTTGTTTCCTTCATGGAAAGTTTCCTGCAGTCACTTTCAGTTTCATTTTTAGACTCATAGTTCTTTTTTTAACCCCTGATATTAAGATGTCGGATAGTAACCAAACTCGATTGCTGGTCTTGTAATGTTTGTTCTGGAAAAAAAACTGTGTAAATACTTCTGGTATGCGAGGGGGGGGGGGGGGGGGGTCATACTTCGTTTCGTGATGTATAGCACTGCAAAGCACACTGTTGTCTGGCGTTTCATTGATGAAAGTGATATTGTAATCAATTTGACTGATGTGTCAAATCTCTAACTGGACTTCTGAAGAGTGACAAGGCCTAAAACAGATCCCTGGCGGACTGTTGTGGTGCTAAATACCTGAAGACTGACAAGGCCTAAAACAGATCCTGGCGGACTGTTGTGGTGATAAATACCTGAAGAGTAACAAGCCTGAAACAGATCCCTGGCGGACTGTTGTGGTGATAATTACCTGAAGAGTGACAAGGTCTAAAACAGATCCCTGGCGGACTGTTGTGGTGATAATTACCTGAAGAGTGACAAGGTCTAAAACAGATCCCTGGCGGACTGTTGTGGTGATAAATACCTGAAGACTGACAAGGCCTAAAACAGATCCCTGGCGGACTGTTGTGGTGATAAATACCTGAAGACTGACAAGGCCTAAAACAGATCCCTGGCGGACTGTTGTGGTGATAAATACCTGAAGCTGAGTGGGTCTAACACAGAGGAGCTGATCTTTGATTTCCGCAGAAGGAAGGACACGCAAGCGCCACTTGCCATTTAAAAAAAAAAACAGAAGGTGGATGTAAGTTGTCAAATATTTGTAATTTGTTGTACTTTTATTCATCATAGCAAATCAAATATCCTTTGAGAACAGGACAAGAAATCGATTTGATTTGATTTCATATGCTGAACGAAGTGAAGAAGGATTTGAAAATATAGTTGTACTAAAACTTGCAACTTTATCTGATTGTCTATTAATCAGAATATTCCTTCCTTCTAAAAAGTCATGAAACGAACATTTACGATTACATTACACGGCTCAAGGCACTTCTGCTGAGCTCAGCAAGAGATTATTGAGCTATTCTACACATTGCTTGCGGTGATTTTAAGTCTTGGGCAGGCAAGCTGAACACACAACATATTGAACAGGTTAGTGCAATGTATGAAATGATACGTGAACACAGAGAACATCTATTACAAAGCAGAAGTACCAGGTAATCTAATGACTAAAATGTGAACTTTTGGGAGACTTCTCACGGATGTGTGTCTGGAATTCCTGTTATTAATACTGAATGGTATGCAAGCGTTACACTTTTCAAGCGACTACACAAAAATAGCACAATCAAAACGCGTTGTAATAGATAACTTCATAGATTAGAATAATTTATTGCAAAAGTGCAAGAAAATGAATACACCCACGGTTGAATTCTAAATATAATTAATAGCGCACCGCCAAAATATAACATAGACAAACGAATCACGAGACAAACCACGACGCGTTTCGACCTCTTAGGTCTTCTTCAGGCAAGATACAAAACACACAGGACAACGAAAATGAACGAGCGCTGAAGTGGATGACGTTAAGTGACTGCTCGTTCATTTTCGTTGTCCTGTTTTGTATCTTGCCTGAAGAAGACCTAAGAGGTCGAAACGCGTCGTGTTTTGTCTTGTGATTCGTTTGTCGACGGTTTTTTGGGGTTGGTTTTTTTTTCCGGTGCGCTATTAATTACATGTAAAATTTGTATAGATTTCCGCCTGCAGTCGCCTCCCTTTGCTACTAGACCCACGGTTGAATCAAAACACTTACCTGTGACTCTGCATGAAAACACTTACCTGTGACTCTACATGAAAAACACTTACCTGTGACTCTGCATGAAAAACACTTACCTGTGACTCTACATGAAAAACACTTACCTGTGACTCTGCATGAAAAACACTTACCTGTGACTCTACATGAAAAAACACTTACCTGTGACTCTACATGAAAAACACTTACCTGTGACTCTGCATGAAAAACACTTACCTGTGACTCTACATGAAAAACACTTACCTGTGACTCTACATGAAAAACACTTACCTGTGACTCTCTACGTGAAAGTTATTTGTAATACTAAGTTGAAAAGAAAATGTGCAAAAGACCATTAAAGCGTATTGATGGGATGAAGAGATCCAAGTAGAGTTTATGAATGGAATACTTTCATTTAAATTATGTGGGTGAATATATGGAAAGGATCATTACTACTGGAAAACGAAAAATAGCATGCATGGTTCGGTCGAGAATACTGAAGCATTAAATAAGTATGTTTCTACAGAGGAGGCAAAGGAAGCTAGCAGGTGGCTCGTCAGGTGAATTTTAAAGAACAATACGGAGGAAATAACATCAACTGGTGTTAAGCTGTTGTACCTGAAATAAAAAGTCGTGTAGAATGATAGATTCCGAGATACTTGTACATGATCACTGCCTGCAATCCATGGTTTCCACATGACTACCCTTGTGATTCAGACAAATGTCCACTTTTTCTTAAAACAACTTCATTTGACGTCTCCAAATTTACAGTTAGATTGCGTTGCTCAACCGTCTTCAGCACAACGTTTAACTGGTTCAGAAGACCAATAATAATGTCAGAAAACAAAACAGCGTATTCCGCAAATAGAAGAATCTTCACTCAGAAATTCTGGCCAAAAGTGAATGTCTTGCTTACTACTGCTGAGAAATCTTTTGTGAATTCTTTAATAAATAATGAAAGCAGAACTAGAGGATAAACCTTTCCTCTTTTCCCACGCCCAACGACACATAAAAGCATCAGACGAAAATCGCAAATACAAACCCTGGTTTTGCTAGTTTGAGAGAGAGAGAGAGAGAGAGAGAAGAGAGAGAGAGAGAGAGAAGAGAGAGAGAGAGAGAGAGAGAGAGAGAGAGAGAGAGAAAGAGAGAGAGAGCAATTATATTGGGAATTTCAGTACTTGGGGTGATTCAAGATCCTGACACGCTATGAGAAACAAAATTCATTTATCAAATTTATATATTAACAACTGAGACAATGAATCTCGTGACTGAAGATGTCAGCAGAGTAAACAAAAGATGTCTGAATAGAATATTACCAATTAAGGAGACAACCTTAGGTGAACCAGCAGATACATGAGAACCTGAAGTTGAATTAGCGGATAAACAAATGACACGTGTAATAGTCTTTGACGAATTTGGTGGTATAAACATATACTACATGGAATCTGCTACACATGTAGGCAATACTTGTTAACATTTCAGTGGCATCAAATGATTTATTACGTCGTCATGATCCAATTCTCCATTCACAGACAAAAATTGGTTGGAGAAGAAAATTGCACGCAGTTTCGGGAGATTAGAACGGGCGTAAATCAGACAGTGCTTCCTGCGTTGATTATTGGTCTGGCGTAGTGCCAGGAACTGTATATATTTATTATACACAACAGAATATACACAGGGGTTTTATTAGTACAATTAAAAACTTTCAACCAGAAACTGACATAGGATATGTGGAAAAGTTCAGATGCTTACGGAACAGAACATTCCGTCAATCATGAACTGAAACCTTAGACCAATTCTCTAGTAACACAATTATTTAGTAGACTGCATGTTGTCTGCATTTCTTTGTGCTGAGTGATTCGTTACTGTTAACATTTTATTTTCCTTCATTTTCTGACGTTGAGTTTTTGGTGTGTTGTTGTTGTCTTCAATTTAACGTCTATCCACATAGTGATATTAGACGGGGGGGAGGGGAGGGGGGAGGGAGGGGATCGGGAGGAGGAGGAGGGGAGAGGGACCATATTGTGTGTGTATGTATTTATGTATCTTGGCTAAGGAAAAATGAAAGAGCATTAACAACAATAACAGTCAACTAGTCTATAACAAATGTCCTACAGGACTATGAAGTAAACATTTCGCAATATTAAACAAACTAGAAGCATTTTTGAAAACGCCTTCAATACAATTTTCAGAAATCACTGACATTCAAAAATGACGTGTTTGCTAGAAATTTGTTCACCACATAAACATCTAACATTTTTGCTGTATTTTGTGATGAACGCATTAAGTTTTATCCTGTAAGATAGCGAACTAGTCTGAATTTGATTACGTGAGTATGATTCAAATATAATGTGTTATCCAAACCACGAGAATCAATATACATATTCTTGGAGAGTCTATCTTTTCTCTGGGTATAGCCTTTAACTCTGCTCCATACTGCTTGTTCCAGCAAGTGATAACCCTCCTGAATGAATAAAGGAACATGAATTTCAGTGGATTCTGTGCCTTGCCTTGCGCCCTTTTTTGCTACTTTATCAGCCCACTCATTTGAAGAAAATCCAAGATGTGAAGGAACCCAGCAGAAGGAAACGTTGGTCCCTTTTAAAGTTAAGATATGAATTAATTGACTGATTTCTAACATAATTTTGGTCTTTTTCTTGTAATCTGATGATCTTAAAGCATAGAGTACCGATTGAGAATCTACACAAAATAAGATTTGAAAAAAATGTAAAGGAAAATCAACTATGTAATTGAGAGCCATAAGAATAGCAATAAGTTCAGCAGTAAAAATGGATCGATTTTTGCCAATGTAGTATGACTTTTCCTTTTTTAACGCTGGTATTACAAAAGCTGAACCTGCCCGGTGATCTTCTAGGAGTGAACCATCTGTATATATCTTTAAATGATTTGGATAAGTGTTCTGTATATGTAATTGGGCTTCAGTTTTCATAATGTTTGGATTCTCATTTTTCTTTGTGTCAGTATAATTAATATCAAACTGCGCTTTATTCATCTCCCAAGCAGGACAAGGGGAGGCCGCTTGATTTGTGTCAATATTACTTGGATTTATATCAGACCTTTTAAGTAGATCTGATACGTAAGTGGCAATTGGTTTCAATGATGATATCTGCTTAGCTCGTTTAGGAAAAGAATGCTCAGATGTAATTTTCAGTTCCTCAGATGCAAAGTTGTTACTTGTCGAACTTCTAAGAACGTATTTAGCGCACGCAAGACTTCGGTATTCGTCCAAAGGCAATTCTCCAATTTCTTTATAAGTTCCAAGCGTTGATGCGTGAAAAGGCACACCAAGAGCAAGCCTATAACCCTTGCAATCTATGCTTTGAAGTTTCTTAAGCAAATAATTAGGGGCGCTAAAAAATACCTCTTGTCCATAGGACAATTTTGATCTAATCAGCGACGTAGAGAGATGTTTCAAAACTTTGCAATCTTGTCCCCAGGCTTGTTTGCTTATAATCTTTAATAGATTTAAACATTTCCTTGCCTTAGTAACGATGTAGTTGATATGAACGTTCCAGGACAACTTTGGTGTAAGAAAAATACCTAGGAATTTCACGATATCTTTATACTGAATAGTCGTATTTTCAATTTTAAAACACGGCAGCTCTGATGGATTGCTGCCATTATTAAAGAGAATCATATGTGTTTTCTCTGTAGATAATGTCAGACTATTTTCGTCCATATAAGTAGATATATGATTGAGCTCTCTTTGATAGATCTTCTTGATGTAGTTCAATTCCCTTTTTGATGTTTTTCTTTTCATTGTAACATTCATCCAGATGCATAGATCATCAGCATATTGTACTAATACAACATGCTTTGACAAGAGCGAGGGCAAATCGTACATTAAGATGTTAAATAATATAGGGGCGATAACAGAACCTTGTGGCAATCCCATATGTAAAGACCTAGAATTGGAGTATGCATTCCCTACTCGAACACGTATGTTTCTTTTATTCAAAAAGCATTTAATGTAGTGATATAAATGTCCCGAAATCCCGATTTGTTTCAATTTATAAAGGAGCTTGGCATGCCAGACTTGGTCATAGGCTTTCTTGATATCAAAAAGGTCGCTAGAACATTTCTTCTTCTTGCAAATTGTTGTTTTACATTTGTTGTGAGTTTCACTAAATTGTCAATAGCAGACCTGCCGTTTTGGAAGCCTGCTTGATTAACTGGAATAACTTTATTTTTTTGACAATACTGCGTCAATCTTCTCAAAACTATTCTCTCTAATAGTTTACAGGTATGTTAGGTTAATGCTATTGGTCTGTAACCATGCATATCTGTTGGAGGTTTGCCTTGCTTTAAAACTGGTACAATGATAGACTGTTTCCATTGTTCTGGCATTACGCCATCAAACCAACATTTTTGAAACAATTTCTGCAGTAATAAGAAAAATTTTCAGGCAGGTGTTTAAGCATATCATTGGAGACTTTATCTAGTCCCACGGAAGTTTTCTTATTAGGGAGACATAGAATTGCATCTTTCACTTCATCAAGAGTAACTGGAGCATTGATGAAATGACTATTATCATCAACTGGATCTATGTAATCGTCTTTATTTTCTTCTACTGTGTGTGTGTGTGTGTGTGTGTGTGTGTGTGTGTGTGTGTGTGTGTGTGTGTGTGTGTGTGTGTGTGTGTGTGTGTGTGTGTGTGTGTGTGTGCGCGCGCGCGTTCAGGATGTTTAATGATACACACTAGTAGCGATTAATGAAAAAACATTCTTTGAAGTAAGTACAATTAAAAAAAAAATTAAATGGCGATAGTGAAACATTTGTAAACCTTTAGTTCAGAGAACGGCATTGGGTTTTTTAGGAATAACGTCTCTAAAATCTTTAATGATTTTAAAACAATGTATTCTTTGCGTCATAAATACAATATGAGACCAAAATCTGAAAGTCTAGAATGTGTTTAAATTTAGTTTGGAATGACAAATATGACTGAACGAATAAACAGTTCGCATAAATGAGTGATCTGGATGTCCAGATCTCACTGTTTTATGCTAGTATTAAGTAAAGAACAGTTTGGTACTTACCAGGATCACTTGCAATATTTACGGCATATGCAGATACCTGCGTAGAAAAGACATAATATGTGTTTAGTAATTCTCTAATGAATATTAGATAAAACTGTCAGAATAGATGGAAGAAAAGATTTCTATCATTATTTTTCACTGACTATTAATCCGACCCCAAGGGGAAGGTCAAGGTCAAACTGAAAACAAAGTCAAAGAAAGAAAAATACAGCCAGCAAACAAATCAACTAAAGACATTCACAAAATTTAATATACATCATAATGCAAACGCCTAGTAAACACCTCATACTCGGGACCAGTTCATGCATGACAAGATCTATGCCATGTGTTTGCATCCAATTAGGAGACACGTTTTGCAGTAATGTTTTGTTTTGCTCTCCTAATATGACTTGCTTCTTAGGATTGACATTAACAAGTAGCAAAGGATAATAGCAATATTAGAAGCATTCGATAAACAGTACATTCTCTTTCTGCCCATTGTCCATTTGCCACCACCCACAGATGCTCTGAGAATAAATGAGTCTCTGTATATGCGTGTTGGTTGGAAGGAAGGGTGTGTATGTGTGAGTGAGAGAGAGGAGAGAGAGAGAGAGAGAGAGAGAGAGAGAGAGAGAGAGAGAGAGGAGAGAGAGAGAGAGAGAGAGAGAGAGAGAGAGAGAGAGAGTGTGTATGAGTGAGCGAATGAGTATGTGTGGGTGTATGGAGGGAAGGTGAGGGTGAGTCCAGATATATATATATATATATATAGATGAATATAACCAAAGAGCCTAAAATGATTTTAAAAGTGCTCGACCCCTTGGGGAGCAACATTTGTCAATGATGCAACCGCAAACGGGAGCCCACACGCTATATAACATCGGCGGTGGGCAAACCAAATACATCCTGATGACAGCGCAACACGCTCGAAAGAAATTTGTAGAGTCTTAACCTCGAGTTTTAACCTTCCTTTTTAACATCATTGACATATATATATATATATATATATATATATATATATATATATATATTATATATATATATATATTATATATATTTATATATATTTATATATATATATATATATATAAACTAATAAATTCCAAGGATAAGTACTGAGCACCATTCCAGCAACTTACAGAGCAGCTTGGTGTTGCAATGACTGCAAGAAATATTCAATTATAAACAAACCTTGCTTTTATGTCTTAGATTGACGAAATAGGGGGAGATAAGCATTCATATCTGCAGTGGTAGAGAATTCTGCCTAACTAACAGTATGTGTTCAAGTGGGTGGAGGGGGGGGGGGGAATAAAATAAAAAAAATAAAGATAAAATAAAATAAAATAAATGCTTCTCAAAATGAGCCTTCAGCAAGCTTATAGTCTCCAATGGGGAGACAATCTGCAATAGGGAAGAAACTCACTAACACCATTTTTAGTGATCGTCTACGTTTCTTTATATTAGACCAATAAATCCAAGTTATACATATATATAAAGGGGGGGGGGGGGCGATTCAGGAACCGATTACTGTATGTACTTTTCAGAACAGACATGTAAGTTTGTAATTAGTCCTAATGACAAGTGCTTTGTGCTCCGTTGTGACGCCTTGAACTGTTAACGAGTAATCTTGAAACACGCCATGAAAGAATGACTTAAAAAGGGAAACAATTCCTACCATCACTTCTCATTAAAAAAAAATCAGGATTGGTTTCCCTTGGTCCCTGTCCATCGAGTGTGAAAGGGGAAGTTTCTTTTCCTCAGGAACAAAGCGACGGTTATGAATTGCGATCTAACCAATTAGCGGTCGTAAGATATATTTTGCATTATTCGGAAAGTCACGTAATGCGACAAATCTTATAATGTGTTCAAGATTAAAGGGTCAGAGATTGAAACAACTAAACAAAAAGACGAGGTTTACACCGCCTCGTCTTTGATACAGCTTTTTTTTTTTTTTTTAAGTATGGCGACTGAAACTCATATGGCTTTGCATTCAGTCGGTTTGGGGCGTGTTCAGTCTCTTGTGTCTGTCTGGGGTGTGTTCAGTTTCTTTAGTTCGACAGCTTCATAGATTCACTTAGTGCTTTGCCTTCTTTTCTCTTCATTGTTACGGCCCCTTTTATTCCTCATTTCTACTTGTGGATCTACTCACAAGAGATAGTTTTGTATAATAAATGTAAATGCAGATAGTTTTGTAAAACATATGTAAAAGCTAGTGTCTTTGTTTAGAGGAAGGGAAATGTAAACAGTGTGAATGATAACATTAAATTAACTTACCCACGAGTACTGCAATAACGAAAACACAGCCGCAGGCGATACCAGCTATCGCTCCCACTGTTAGTCCATCGTCTGTGTCTTTGTCTGCAATAAAAGTAAAATATGACATGAACACAACATATTCACACATTTCTTTTTTTTCAGGTGAGATTGAGAGAGAGAGAGAGAGAGAGAGAGAGAGAGAGAGAGAGAGAGAGAGATGAGAGAGAGGAGAGAGAGAGAGAGAGAGAGAGAATCTGAAACTGAATCTGAATCTGAATCTGAAATCTTTAATGAGGATAACTGAATACGCATTTCAATGCTATTTTCATCAGGTCCTCAAAAACAAAGCAAAACCACATCACAAATTAAACAAAGACCAGAAAAGAGCAGTAAGAGTATGTTGACAATAACATAAGCAATGGCAATACAGGAAATTAATATTAATAAAGGAAGGATCGGGATGCAATGAACAAAATAAAAACAAAGGGGGCAGAGTACATTATATAAATAGAGACATAATCTCTCTCTCTCTCTCTCTCTCTCTCTTCTCTCTCTCTCTCTCTTAGGAGATCCAAGTAAAGGTTGTCCTGCACAATTATTAGCCACTGACATTGCTTGAGTAATGAACAGCAGAGCTGACAACTCAGACTGTTCCATGTCTTTCAATCTTCGTTGTATCCTTGAATGGATCCTCAGACATAGGCTCAAAGATTGTCCCCTACATTTTATACTGTCTGCATAATGCTTTTAGTTTTCAGCAACTTTTTTCCTCTCCACACTTTCGTTTTATTCCATTTACTATCCTTCGCTGGCTGCTTTGGGGGTGCTGTTGGATTCTTTTTTGAGCCGTGGTGGTGAGAACACCACAGAATTATGGACTGTGGTGTGTCTCTATTTGACACCAGGAGCGTAGGCACAATCAGCCGTGTCTCTCTGAAAGTCCGATCCAGCGGACGAGAGGCCTAGGAGCAAGCAATACAAATAGATCTGCCTTCAGAAGGGATCACGATGGTTCCCTCAGGCAGCTAGTGAAGGGTTTCTCATAGTTATAATATATTTCTCCCATTTTCTTCATCTTCCTTTTTTTCTCTAAAAGTTCAAATCTTTGCGAAGTCATTATTACAATGACTGAAGAATTGTTTAGCCTGCACTTGTTTTCCCCCACTATTTAATTGTTCAGCATTATATATATATATATATATATATATATATATATATATATATATATAATATATATACACACACACGTATACATGTACAATTACCTACTTATACATATAAGTAAAACTGAAAGAGAGAGATGAACTGACAGACAGACACACAAAACGAATGAACTGGATGCAAAAGTTACTGAATTACAACAACCATTTGGTTTCCCAAATCTTTCAGTGATGGGATTTCTGAAAGTACCAAGGCACCCGTATCGTCATCACGAATATGAGGGCATACACACATGGGTTATATGGCATGGTAACAATATGTGGGGATACTTTCTTTCGCCAAATTAAAGGCCGTTGTAGGACGTGTGCGTGTAAATCCAAAACAGCTGTTCGTTTATGGCCATGAAAATATTGGTAAAACATTTTTGCTTCTGCTGAAGCTTCTTCAGAGGTGGTGCAGTGAAGATTAAAAACTTTAAATATGATTCAGAACAGGTCACGAACCGATACTGGAATTACATTTATTCAAAATCTGTAGCAAATCTTTCATCAGTTACATCACTTCTACCACTAACAACAGATAGACATGCGCGCACGCGCGCGCGCGCACACACACACACACACACACACACACACACACACACACACACCACTGAAAGAAGGGAGGGGGCACAGGAGAAGACAAGAAAAAGAGACAATGATGATGGCAATAGCAAAGAATAGCAAAGAATTTCAGTTCTAATACCAAGAAAACAAAAACGTAAAACAAACAAAATGAAAAATTATCACTGTTACAAAATCAAAAGCGAGAACAATCTCTCTCTCTCTCTCTCTCTCTCTCTCTCTCTCTCTCTCTCTCTCTCTCTCTCTCCTCTGTGCATGCGTGCGTGCGTGTGTGCGGGCAGGCGAAACACAGGATCATTTAATTTTGTTTTGCTGATTTTTGATCATTTTCTATAGGTGTCTCGGCCAGACAGGTTTAAATCTGTGAAGGTTAAGGATTGTCTGGATGTGACAGTAGTACCAAAGTAAAGAGGTCTGTGAGGAAGACCCAGTGCCGAAACGTTCGATGGAAAGAATTCGCTTGTTTGCTTCCATTGTATGTTTATTGACCAAACGACAGCAGGATAAATCGAATAATACTTAGTAAACTTAATAACAATTTTAAAAACCCTTTAACAACAGCGCCTTTCTGTTTTGAAGATGAATAACCTATTTGATTATGGTCTGTATTTTTTTCTTCCTCAAGTAGCGATGACTGAGGTTTGTGATTTGGTAACATCTTCATTGCTGAGGAAAATATATTTCTTAGGTTTAAATCTACGCGCGTTACATTTAGAGAAAAGAGTATATGTTCAACGAGTTACTTATATTCTCTGACAGAGAACAAAAAGTCTTCCGTCTTCGAATCACATCTGATTTCCTACCGTTCTCTCATACCAGTTTCCTGTTAATCAAGTCAAAGGCCTTTCTGGAGACAATAAAAGCCTCTCAAAGTTTCAAATTTTTCGAGAGATACTTTGAACTTGATAATATAAATTGAAAACGTGGTCAGTAGTGCTGCAATCCCTTATAAATTCTGCTTGCTCTATAATACTTTTGAACTAGACAATACAATTTGAACACGTGGTCAATAGTGCTACAATCAATTCTAAATCCTGCTTGCTCTTCAATAATTTGTTCTTCTCTTCCAGTCCGAAGAGAGAGAGAGGAGAAGAGAGAGAGAGAGAGAGAGAGAGAGAGAGAGAGAGATTTACAAAATAGGTGTCTGGATGATTGAAATGTTCCCTTGTTATGTAATAACTTATTTCTACCTCTGAGTTGGAAATGTACCAGGGTGGAAAAAGTTTATTTTTAAAAAAAGACAATAAATTGATTAAGCAAAATCTGTTGTTGTTGTTGTTGTTGTTGTTTTTCATGCGTTTCGATTATGATTTCATCTCGATTTGCCCTTTTACCATATTTCATTCTTTAAACGCCTTTCTTTACGTTTTTGTTTTTTTTTCGCAATTTAATCTATGAACATGGCCTTTTGAAAATTTTCATTCGGGAAACGGAGTGGGTGCCTGGGTAGTGTTCGGGGTGTGGTGGGGGGAGGGGGTAAAAACACTATCTTCCTTACAAGTATTTTTGCATCAATTAAAAATGCCATAAAACTGCTCATGCCATTGTAGTACTGAAATCAGTATTATATACCAGTGATTTATATATTCATTTATTTATTTGCTTATTTTTCTTAATCACTTCAGTGTTTACCAAAATCCAGCTTATTTCATATATGCCCTATTTGAACCGTTATCACATAACATCAAACAAGTTCCAGTGGGTATGATCCAGGTACGTTATTGCTGGTCCCCCTCCCGTCCAACACACACACACACACACACAACACACACACACACACACACACACACACACACACACACACACACACACACACACACACACACACTTCGCCCTAAGCTTATGCAGGCACACTCGCCTAACTAACGGTATGTGCATGAGTTGGGTGAATGAGGAATAATAAATGATTCTCAAAATGAGCCTTCATCGAGCTCATAGTCACCTAAGAAGCAAAGAAAATTGAGAAACAACAAAATAAGCTACATTGTCTTGTTAAAAGTAGAAAATATGAAAAAGATAACATCTTAAAGATAACATTTTTTTCCAATCTAAGACACAAGAGCAAGCTTTGTTTATAATTGAATATTTCTTGCAGTCATTGCAACACAAAGCTGCTCTGAAAATTGCTGGAATGGTGCTCAGCTACTTACCACTGGAATTTATTAGTTTATATAATATCTATTTATATAAAGCTCAGTTTGTCTGTCTGTTCGCTTATACACGCCCACAGTTTTAGGCCGATCGGCACCAAATTTGGTATCAAGTATCCTTGGTGTCCTACAAACAGCGACGTCGGGTCGGCGATCACGTGACGCATTGCGTCGTGACGCAATTTCCGTCCACAGACGCAAAATGGACATCGGAACACTATACGACAGAAAAATTCACCGGGGCGAGATCTCTAAACACACGGGGTCGAAGCGCGTAAGATCGCCACCACATTTGGTATCAAGTATCCTTGGTGTCCTACAAACAGCAACGTCGGGTCGGCGATCACGTGACGCATTGCGTCGTGACGCAGTTTACGTCTACAGACACAAAACTGAACATCGGAACACTACACGGCCACAGTTTTAGGCCGATCGGCACCAAATTTGGTATCGCATTGCGTCGTGACGCAATTTGCGTCCACAGACGCAAAACTGAACATCGGAACACTCACGGCCACAGTTTTAGGCCGATCGGCACCAAATTTGGTATCAAGTATCCTTGGTGCCTTACAAACAGCAACGTCGGGTCGGCGATCACGTGACGCATTGCGTCGTGACGCAATTTCCGTCCACAGACGCAAAACTGAACATCGGAACACTACACGACAGACAAACTCAGCTTTATATAATAGATTTATTATATAATAGATTTGGAAAAGTGTTCGCGTGAATGTTTATGGGGAAAAAAACCATCGAAAAAAAAAGCGCATACCCCCCAAAATTTAATTTGAATTTTGGACGAAACCAAGAACTTCTGATTCACGAAGGTCATTCATGGCAAAAAACTGTGTAATAAACATTAGAAAGCTGTGAAAAAAAATCGCACAAGAAACGAGAAAGCCCAAGAAAAAGACATGGTGTCCTTTGCCTGTTCACCGTGCTGCACACGTCACAGCGACTGAATGACGTCATGAACGTTTGACAATAATTAGAATTATTCTTTATCACTTGACCATGTGTAGATCTGTGGTAAGTCAACGTCCATTTCTAATTCGCAAATCTATTATTTATTCTTTAAGTACAAACCCCGAAGCAGACGAACTTTTCGGCTCATCCAAAAAGTCTATGTTTTCGGGCATCGCGATTCCATCTATTTCTTCTCTGTTTTATAGATTTGAATATCAAAACATACACGCCTAGAAAGGCTGAATTGACCTTTTATTTATATATGTTTTATTCTTCCAATCGAACTTAAAATCGTGACAACGCCGCCCAAAAACAGAACCCGACTCACATGCTCTTCTTCTGCTGCAGCCAGAGTTCAACGTTCACGATCAGAAGAAAGCAGTGAAGAGAGACAACAGAAAGACAGAAAACGCAAGGCAGCACGTAGACACCAAGAGACAACCAACAGCTCCTGCACCAGCTGCCAATGCCAGAACACCTCTACCGGTCTGTGGACACAGTTGTGGATGAAGCAGAGACTGTGCTCTACCCAACAGAGTTTTTTGCACTCGCAGACACCTCCAGACACACCGTCGCTTCTTCTTCACCTCAAAGTGGGATGCCCCATCATGCTGCTGAGAAACCTGAATGCTCCTCGACTGTGCAACGCAACACGACTTGTCGTGAAGCAACTGATGCCCCAGATCATTGAGGCCACCATTATGACTGGACAAAACAAAGGAGAGGGTGTGTTCCTGCCAAGGATCCCATCATCCCATCCGACATGCCCTTCCAGTTCAAGCGGCTGCAGTTCCCTGTGCGCACATGCTTCGCCATGTCCATCAACAAGGCCCAGGGACAATCGCTGACGGTGGCTGACATTCACCTGGACATGCCCCGCTTCGCGCATGCACAGCTGTACGTGGGCTGCTCACGAGTTGGCAACCCTGATCGCCTGTTCATCCTGACTCCACAGGGAAAAACAAAACGCATTGTATATCCCCAGGCCTTGCAGTAAGCACCCAGCTCAACCTGACAATATTCTGATGTTTCAATTTCGCTGGCATAAGGTTTTTTTTATGTGAAAAGTAGAATTGATAAGTAAGAAGTTTGAGTGATAAATGGAACAGATATAGACTGCTTTTGCTGTTTAAGAAAGAAACAAAAGCATGTTCTGTATGATACTGCTTTTAACTAAGGTAAAAACAGAACGCTTTATCATGACTTGGGACTGAAGGCACAGTAAAATTCAGCAGAACCTGAAAAAATCCTCTGATATTAGATTTCTCCGTTTTAAGCCCTGATTACTATTGTAATGATCGTTCGGTTTACAGATACAGAGGGTGTTAGGAACGCCATTCACCACATCTTATCAAAATAAAACCCCGTTAAAAACCGTTCTTTCATATTTTTCACTACATTTTTATATAAATCGGTTTGTAAGAAATAAATGGTTGAACGAGGGCTGAAGCCACAGTTTCAGCCCCCAAGAAACCAAGATCCTATCTACAGAGCCCTTCCTCACAAATAGAAAAGTTAAAGAAGCCATCAAAATTAAGACCAGATTCCCCAGCCTGAACAGAGATCAAGGTTTTGAACTCCCTCCCCCCCCCCCCCCCCCCCCATCTACCCCATCTACAATCAGATCCTGACAACCGTTCGCCCCCACCCCCCACCCCCACAACAGTCATCCCATCAAGCCTCGCTGCCACAACAGCAACAGTGAGCTGAAGACAGGGCGACCCTGTCGAAATATTCTCCAAGTGAGTTTTTGATTCTGAGTCTATAACTACTTTTCTAATCTGAGTAATGTAGGTCTCTCTCTCTCTCTCTCTCTCCTCTCTCTCATCCTCTCCCCTCTCTCTCTCTCTCCTCTCTCTCTCTCTCTCTCTCTCTCTCTCTCTCTCTTATGATACCCGGGCGATCCTGGGAAGCCGGCTAGCATATATATATATATAATATATATAATATATATATATATATATATATATATATATATATATATAATATATATATATATATATATATAACAAACTAATAAATTCCAAGGATAAGTACCGCACCATTCCAGCAACTTACAGAGCAGCTTGGTGTTGCAATGACTGCAAGAAACATTGAATTATAAACAAAGCTTGCTCTTATGTCTTAGATTGAAAAAATAGGGGGAGATACGCATTCATATCTGCAGTGGTAGATGATTCTGCCTAACTAACAGTATGTGCTTGAGTGGGTGAATGGGGAAAAATAAAATAAATGCTTCTCAAAATGAGCCTTCAGCAAGCTTATATTCTCCAAGGGAGAGACATCCTCCAATAGGAAGGGAAACTCACTAACATATAACTCCTGGTCATATACCGATATTTCGAAACTTGCTGGTTTCTCCTCAGTGACCGCGGAAAGTGGTAATTTGACTCCTCTGCCTTTTCAGTTTTAAGAAGAATGCAATCCCAGAAAAGGTTGGTGTGCAATACCGTAGTATGTTTGTTGAGTTTTCAAAAAACCAACCAAAGGTGCCATCTAAGAAGCAAAAGAAAATCATAAAAGAGCAAAACACCCACTCAAGCACATACTGTTAGTTAGGCAGAATCATCTACCACTGCAGATATGAATGTATCTCCCCCTATTTTTTCAATCTAGACATAAGAGCAAACTTTGTTATAATTCAATTCTGATCATCTTCAAACAATTCTTATTCTAATGTACTTATCCTTGAATTTATTAGTTTTGTATTTTATCTTGTGATTATTCAAAATGCTCACATGTGTTTAGACGATACTTTTCATATTTTCACTTGTGCAAATAAGAAAATTGAAAAAAAAAGCTTGTTTTGTCTTATTGAAATATCTGTTGATCTAGATTGCATACTGGTGGTTTTTGACAATCAACAGTATGTGCTGAGTCGGTGAATTGGCAAATAAACTAAGCTTCTCAATGGCCTTCAGCAAGCTTATTCTCAAAAGGAGAAGCAAAGGAGAAACTCACTAATCTATATCCGTCATATACCGATTCACTTGGAGAATCTCTCCTCGAATGATCGGAATGAGGATTATTGTAGTTTCCCTTTTCGTATTGGAGAGAATCATCCCAGAGAATAAGTTGTGAAGGTCATTAGAGTATTTTTTTAGTTTTAACCATCCAACCAAGTGCCTCTAAGAACAAAAGAAACAAAGCAAAACACCCACTCAAAGACATACTGTATCGCGAATATTTCCATCAGAATAAAGCAACTCCCCTATTTATATTCAATTCTCATTGTTAAATCAAATTCATTGCACATTGCTACCTAAGTGCTGGAACGTCGTCTTCGTGGGATTATCCTTGGATTTTGTTTTGTATTTTAGTCCCTTTGGATTCATTCCAAGAACTGGCCCAGCACTTGTGTCTTAGAGGATATTTTTTATATATTTTCTACTTTTCACAAGAAAATGTAGCTTGTTTTGCTCTTTTATGATTTCTTTTGCTTCTTAGATGGCCCTTTGGTTGGTTTTTTGAAAACTCAACAAACATACTACGGTATTGCACACCAACCTTTTTGGGATTGCATTCTTCTTAAAACTGAAAAGGCAGAGGAGTCAAATTACCAATTTCCGCGGTCACTGAGGAGAAACCACCAGTTTCGAAATATCGGTATATACCAGGATTATATGTTAGTGAGTTTCCTTCCTATTGGAGGATGTCTCTCCCTTGGAGAATATAAGCTTGCTGAAGGCTCATTTGAGAAGCATTTATTTTATTTTTCCCCATTCACCACTCAAGCACAAGTTAATAGGCAGAATCATCACCACTGCAATGAATGCGTATCTCCCCCTTTTTTTCAACTAAGACATAAGAGCAAGCTTTTTATAATCATATTTCTTGAGTCATTGCACACAAGTGCTCTGTAGTTGCTGAACGGTGGTACTTATCCTTGATTTATATTTTGTGTAATTTAGTCCTTGCGGATTCATTCAAGAACGTCAACTTGGTTAGAGGATATCTTTTTATATTTTCTACTTTTCACAAGAAAATGTAGCTTGTTTTGCTCTTTTATGATTATCTTTTGCTTCTTAGATGGCACCTTTGGTTGGTTTTTTGAAAACTCAACAAACATACTACGGTATTGCACACCAACCTTTTCTGGATTGCATTCTTCTTAAAACTGAAAAGGCAGAGGAGTCAAATTACCACTTTCCGCGGTCACTGAGGAGAAACCACCAAGTTTCGAAATATCGGTATATGAC
>CM031626.1:47631327-47676327 GCA_018398815.1 Conus ventricosus
ATAGCAATGATAACAATGATAATAAGTAGTAGAAGCAGTAGAAGTATAGTAGTAGTAGTAGTATCACCATCATCATCATCGTCATCGTTTCCTTTTTCTTCTATCAATCATACTTTTTGCTTTTGAAAATCTGAAACATTTAGTTTTTTGGGGTTAGCAAATATGATATGATAACAGCATGTTAAGCTTGAAGCGAGTTATACTGAAAAAAGTTTACCATATGTGTATGTTTGAACATGTCACAGTCAGTTTGGAATGAATGTGTTTCTATAATTTAAGAAAAAAAGGACGCTTTCTTCCTTAGCTGTCCTATCTTTCATGACCTGTGTGTAGCTTACACCTTTGCCACACATTCCATTTCCTAACCACCTGGCAACACCCACAGTTGTTCTGTCGCAGCAGCAGTACAGGCGTTTCCAGAGAAAGCATTGACTGTAAAGTTTTCTTTAGACAACCCACCAGAGCTGACACTGCACTGCAGCCGAGTTACTTGGGTAATACTCAGTAGTGCATGCACGTTCCAGCCTACACACAATACAGCTACTAAGCCCCTTACTAAGGACAACTCCTTATCGCAGAGCAGCGTGACTGCATTCCTCTCTGAAGGGTGTCACCACTTTCAACCAACAACAGTCTCCGTAGGTTTGTCAAAACAGGGGACTTAAAGTGACCATGGACATTATACTGTAAATCAAAACCGAGGTCCTATGAGAGGATAACTTGAAGGGCCACGGAGACTAAGGATTCAGTTGATTAGGGAGAGATGTCATTAGGTACAGGGGGACATTACTAGGGAAGTGGCGAGACATCACAGACTAAGGGATTCAGTTGACTAGGGAGAATATCACTAGTACAGGGAGACATTAGTAGGGAAGTAGCGAGCCATCAACAGGGAAGATTGGATATGACCAGGGCCATGAGAAATATCACCTGGGTAAAGAAAAACACCATCAGGGTAGTATGAGAGATTGTGGGGTTAGGTTAAGACATCACCAGGGTAGTGGGAGACATCACCAGGGTAGTGGGAGACATCACCAGGGTAGTGGGAGACATCACCATGGAAAGGAATTGTAGGGGAAGACATTACCGGGTAAGGAGAAATCATCAAGGTAGGTAAACTATCACCAGGATAGGGACAGGCATCATTATGGTAGGGGAACAATCACCAGGGTGGTGGGAGACATCACAAGGGTAAGGCAAGACATCACTAGAGTATGGCAAGACGTCACAAGGGTAAGGTAAGACATCACTAGGGTAAGGTAAGACATCACAAGGGTAAGGTATGACATCACTAGAGTAAGGTAAGACATCACTAGGGTAAGACATCACAAGGGTAGGCAAGGCATCACAAGGGTAATGTAAGACATCACTAGGGTAAGACATCACAAGGGTAAGGTAAGACATCACAAGGGTAAGGCAAGGCATCACTAGGGTAATGTAAGACATCACTAGGGTAAGACATCACAAGGGTAAGGTAAGACACCACCAGCGTAGGGAACGGAAGCTGTCATCGGGAGAGAGTGAAACACCATCAAGGCAAATGAGAACATCACCAAGGCAAATGGAGACGTCATCAAGGCAGGGGGAAGCATGTCTTTTCCTACCTTATTGATGTCTCATCCTCTTCGTCTCTTTGTAAAACTTACCAACATGGGGTAAGAGATAATCAGAGCAGTCAAGACATCAACCGGTTGAGGGAGACATCACCAGGGTAACAAGAGACATCATCAGGGTAATGAAAGACACAATCAGGGTATGAGAAGACATCACCAGGGTGGGGGAAGACATCATCTTGGTATTACCAGGGTAACGCAAATATCACCAGAGTAAACGGGAGACATCACCAGGGTAGAGGAGGGTAGAGGAAGACATCACCAGGGTAGAGGAAGACATCACTAGGGTAGGGGAAGACATCACCAGGGTAGGGGAAGACATCACCAGGGTAGGGGAAGACATCACCAGGGTAGAGGCTGACATCACTAGGGTAGGAGAAGACATCACCAAGGTAGGGAAACACATCACCAGGGTAGGGAAACACATCAACCAGGGTAGGGAAACACATCACCAGGGTAGGGAAACACATCACCAGGGTAGGGGAAGACATCACCAGGGTAGGGAAACACATCACCAGGGTAGGGAAACACATCACCAGGGTAGGGGAAGACATCACCAGGGTAGGGAAACACATCACCAGGGTAGGGAAACACATCACCAGGGTAGGGGAAGACATCACCAGGGTAGGGAAACACATCACCAGGGTAGGGGAAGACATCACCAGGGTAGGGGAAGACATCACCAGAGTAGGGAAACACATCACCAGGGTAGGGAAACACATCACCAGGGTAGGGGAAGACATCACCAGGGTAGGGGAAGACATCACCAGGGTAGGGGAAGACATCACCAGGGTAGGGGAAGCCATCACCAGGGTAGGGAAGACATCACCAGGGTAGGGGAAGACATCACCAGGGTAGGGAAAGATATCATCGTGATTGAGGGAGACCTCACCAGGGTGGTAGGAGACATTACAAGCGTAAGAGGAGTCATCACCAGGTAGAGGGAAACTTCCTCAAGGTAGAGACATATGTTACCATGGCAGGGGGAAGACATCACCAGAGTAGGGACAGACTTTACAAGGGAAGGAAGAGACTTCAGCCTCGAAGGACCAGACATGGTTTCTAGAGTATGACATCACTAGGATATGGGATGACGTCACTGTGGTAAGTTGAGATATCCTAAAATATCCGAAAGTAGGTAAATATAAATGAGCATGTTTTCACCTTCACCTGTCACCCACCCCACCCCAAGGGCGGGGGAAGGAGTGGGAGGAGGTAGAGGGGTGGGATTCATTACGATGTTTTTTTAAACAGATGATTTTTTTGCAGTAGGAAACAAAAGGTTAAAATCTAATGAGCATATAGAATACTCTTGTCTGAATCAACGTTTATGGGAAGTCGTGGTTTTACCAGTGCCTGGAATGTGGTCACAACATTCTGTGTGGCGATGTGTCAGCATGTTCTTCCTAACATGATGCACGTCAGTCAGAGACCAAGCTGATTTCGTAGAAATTTAGACAGATGGGGCGAGAGGAAATCATATCACTTTCACTCGTCAAACCTTGCCCGGGTCAACCCTATATTTTAAAAAAATGGTTAAAAACTCAACAACAACAAAAGGACTTCTGATGTATTCTGTGAATGAGGTAACATGATTTTCTGCTGATGGCAACAAGCAAACGAAAAGCAAGGAAGAAAACAAATTACCTGGTGTTGTTGTCGGCGGTTCTGTTGATACTGGTTCTGCATAAAAGAAAAAAAGTATGATGTAAGACAACAGACTGTAGACGGTGGTATCAGGTAATATCAACAAATGGTTATATGTCAGTGATTTACACCTGACTTTTGATACACCCCTTTTCTGCTGCTGACAAACGTCGTTTCAGAGTCAGTGCGTGTGTTGCGAATAATTCTGTTGATACCATGGATATGCACTAATTAAAAAAAAACAAATTCTTGAAATCTTATGGGTACACCTGAAACTGTCAAAGGTTACTGTGCTGTAACGTATGTGCATGGAAGTGTCAAAGACTTCTGTGATGTAAGGGATGAACATGGAAGTGTCAAAGACTTCTGTGATGTAAGGAATGTGCGTGGAAGTGTCAAAGACTTCTGTGATGTAAGGAATGTGCGTGGAAGTGTCAAAGACTTCTGTGATGTAAGGAATGTGCGTGGAAGTGTCAAAGACTTCTGTGATGTAAGGAATGTGCGTGGAAGTGTCAAAGACTTCTGTGATGTAAGGGATGAGCATGGAGTGTCAAATACGTCTGTGATGTAAGGGACGAGCATGGAAGTGGCAAAGGACTCCTGTGATGTAAGAGATGTAACTGGTAGCGTCATGTGATTCCTGTGTTGTAAGAGATAGAACTGGTAGAGTCAAATAACTCATGTGGTGAAAAGGATGTGCATGAAAATGTCAGAATCCTGTGGTGTAAGGGATAAACACGGAAGTGTCAAAGGACTCTTGTAATGTATGAAATGTGCTGGTAGTGTCAAATGACTCCTGTGATGTAATGGACAAGCATGGAAGTGTCAAATGACTCCTGTGATGTAATGGACAAGCATGGCAGTGTCAAATGACTCCTGTGATGTAATGGACAAGCATGGCAGTGTCAAATGACTCCTGTGATGTAATGGACAAGCATGGCAGTGTCAAATGACTCCTGTAATGTAATGGACGAGCATGGAAGTGTCAAATGACTCCTGTGATGTAAGGGATGTGTCATAAAGTGTCACATGACTGCTCTGATGTAAGGGATGTTCCAGGTAGTGTCAACTGACTCCTGTGGTGTAAGGAATGTTCCAGGTGGTGCCAAAATACTCTTGTGATATAAAGAATGTGTATGAAAATGTCAGACATCTGAGATGCAAGGGATAAACATGGAAGTGTCAAAGGACCCTTGTAATGTATGGAATGTGCCTGGTAGTGTCAAATGACTCCTATGATGTAATAGACGAGCATGAAGGTGTCAACTGACTCCTGTGATGTAATGGACGTGCTTAGAAGTGTCAAATAATCCTTGTGTAGTAAGGGATGTGCCTACTGTCGCACACATGCCAACAGCATTCAGCTGTCTTCAATGCTCAGTGGTGTAACACAGTACACACCACCAGGCTTCATCGCACTTTGGTAAGTCAGAAGGTGGTTAAAATGACTAATACTAGCACAACGAGCCTGCAGGCCAACACACACACACACACACACACACACACACACACACACACACACACACACACACACACACACACACACACACACACACACACACACACACATACACAGAGTTTAAGTGAATATGACAAATTCAACACATTTGCACGCATGTGCAAGTATATAGTCATTACCATATCTTTTAATTCACCGATGATTTGAACATTTATTTATAACAAGGCAAAGCAAAAAACAACAACATATTACAAAATAACCAACGTTTGTTACTAAAAGGACCGAGGAGTGACGCCATGTGTGTGCATTGCTATTGTACCTATGGGACTGTTTGGTCCAGAAAAGAGAGTGTATGTTCATGCTATGACCTATAAGCGTTTTGTACACTATATGCCAAAAGAATCGGACTAACTACCTCTAACTGCATTATGAAAGAAGGTGATCAGGTTGTCCATATAGTGTCCATAAATACAAAAAGGTTCTCGATGTATTTTGTTTTTAAGGCCCGAGTTTTCCACCCGTGTATTAGAGACAGTAATTTTCTGTTTGGCCTAAGATTGTTGATTAGTGTGTTGACCTCGAAATTTGATTGCTACCAAATCTTGTGACGAAGCTTTAGAGCTGTTGCCCAGCACATGATTCCAGATTCTGTAAATGCGCTTTGCCCCAGTTTTAGCTGCTATGTCTCCTACATCATCATGATGTAACGAACAGTGAGCCAGTCTCTAGCAAAAATAGTAATAATAATGGATATTTATGGTGGTCAATCCATGAGCAGCCGTAAGCGGTCACAATATTTACAGCACTCACCCCCTACCTCCCCCCTGCCTCATCCCTGCACCCCTCCCCCCCCCCCCCCAACAGAGAGAGAGAGAGAGGACGCCTGCATACATGCGCTCGCGCACACACACGCGCACACACACACACACACACACACACACACAGAGAGAGAGAGAGAGAGAGAGAAGAGAGAGAGAGAGAGAGAGAGAGAGAGAGAGAGAGAGAGAGAGAGAGAGAGAGAGAGAGAGAGAGAGAGAGAAAATCATAAAAAGGAATAAGCTTTTAAGTTCAATCTTAGAGATGACGGAAAAGACAGAATTAGGAGTGCGGAGAGAGAATTGAAACTGGTTCCAATTGGAGGATGCTTGAATAGAGAAAGCACAGGAAGTGTTAGCATAGAACAAGATGAACATCTGAACAAGATGGGCATCGGCAGAAGTATGCAAGGCCCGCGCAGGATTGCACTGCTGGAGCAAATTGTAAAGATATGATGGACCTTGACCAGTCAGAGAGTTACAACTGAGCAAAGGCAGTTAACAGTCATTCATTTTTTAAGCCAGTGAGGAGAATGGATGAGAGCAGCGACATGAACATCTGAAATTCAGTCTGACAGAATTAATTTGTACTTGCAGTCACTGATGAATAAAATGTTTTAAACAGCTGGCGGGAACAGTTAAGATAATCTATGTCAAAGAACAAAGGAACAGATTAGGGTTACAGTCGTATCCTCTGAAAGAAGACACCCCTGAACAGAACTACCACTGCAGAGTTCCAGAAACTGCACATCACAAACAGATGACAGGTAACTCTGGAATAAAGAACTACCACAGCAGAGTTCCAGGAACTGCACATAACAAACAGATAACAGGTAACTCTGGAATAATGAACTACCACAGCAGAGTTCTAGGAACAGCACAACACAAACAGATGGCAGGTTACTCTGGAACAATGGTATCTTATCCAATGCAACACCAAGGTCACGAACAACATTAGATGGACGAATGAGGGAGTTGCCTAACTGAACGTGTGTTGGAACAAATCCACAGGAATGAAGTTTCGTGTTTGCAATGAAAACCCTTTCAGTCTTGACATGTGTGCCTTTGGATCGCGCACAAGACAACTACCTCGTTGACTCCCTCCATCAACACCTGCACAACCACAGGCATCAAAAGCTAACGGTTACCAAGCCCAGGTCATCGGGAGTCTGTGATGTACTCCAGTGTGTTTCTTTCATGGCATATCTCTAAAGAAACATACATAGGGATCACTGAAAACCACTTCAAAACCAGATATGCAAACCACAAACAGTCATTTAATAAAGAAAAATATAAAAACCAAACAGAACTGAGCAAATATATCTGGAAACGTAAAGACGCAAAAACAAGCTACAATATATCCTGGAAAATCATAAAAAGAGCATCACCATACAGCAATATTTCAAAAAGGTGCAACCTATGTTTAACTGAAAAATGGTTAATACTATGCAAACCACACTTAGCAACTTTAAACACCAAAACAGAAATAGTAAACAACTGCAGGCATAAATGGAAATCGTTGTTAGTGAATACACCCAAAACAAAAACCTGAAAACCCCCAAAAAACACGTGCAGCCAACCCGCACGTGCAAACAACCGCAAACGGGAGCCCCCACGCTATATAACATCGGCGGTGGGCAAACCAAAAACCATCCTGATGACAGCGCAACGCGCTCGAAACAAATTTGTAGATTACTCTTTTTTAAAACCTTATTTTAACAAATGTTGCTCCCAAAGGGGTTGAGCACTCTAAAAATCGTTTTGGGTATTTTAATCACATTGATAATTATATATATATATATATATAATATATATATATATATATATATATATAAAAAAATATATATATATACACAAACTAATAATCAAGTAAGTACCGAGCACCATTCCAGCAACTTACAGAGCAGCTTGGTGTTGCAATGACTGCAAGAAATATTGAATTATAAACAAAGCTTGCTCTTATGTCTTAGATTGAAGAAATAGGGGGAGATAAGCATTCATATCTGCAGTGGTAGATGATTCTGCCTAACAGTATGTGCTTGAGTGGGTGAATGGGGAAAGATAAAATAAATGCTTCTCAAAATGAACCTTCAGCAAGCTTATAGTCTCCAAGGGGGAGACACCCTCCAATAGGAAGGGAAACTCACTAACATATAACTCCTGGTAATATACCGATATTTCGAAACTTGGTGGTTTCTCCTCAGTGACCGCGGAAAGTGGTAATTTGACTCCTCTGCCTTTTCAGTTTTAAAAAGAATGCAATCCAAGAAAAGGCTGGTGTGCAATACCGCAGTATGTTTGCCGAGCTTTCAAAAAACCAACCAAAGGTGCCACCTAAGAAGCAAAAGAAAATCATGAAAGGGATTGCATTCTTTTTAAAACTGAAAAGGCAGAGGAGTCAAATTACCAATTTCCGCGGTCACTGAGGAGAAACCACCAAGTTTCGAAATATCGGTATATGACCAGGAGTTATATGTTAGTGAGTTTCCCTTCCTATTGGAGGGTGTCTCCCCCTTGAAGACTATAAGCTTGCTGAAGGTTCATTTTGAGAAGCATTTATTTTATCTTTCCCCATTCACCCACTGCCTAACTAACAGTATGTATATTTATATAAAATGGTAGAAACTCAACCAAAAAAAAAAGACGTCTGGTGTATTGTGTGAATGAGGTAACATGATTTTCTGCTGATGGCAACAAGCAAACGAAAAGCAAGGAAGAAAACAAATTACCTGGTGTTGTTGTCGGCGGTGGTGTTGTTGTTGGCCCTGCATACAAGAAAAAAAGTATAATGTAAGACAACAGACTGTAGACGGTGATATCAACAAATGGTTAATTGTCAGTGATTTACACCTGTCTTTTGACACACCCTGTCTCTGCTGCTGACAAGCGTCGTTTCAGCGTCAGTGGGCGTGCAGCGAATAATTCTGTTGATACAATGGATATGCACTGAAATTAAACTCTTAAAATCTTTTGGATACACCTGAAACCGTCAAAGGTTACTGTGATGTAACGAATGTGCATGGAAGTGTCAAAGACTTTGGTGATGTAACGAATGTGCATGGAAGTGTCAAAGAAATTCTGAGATGTAAGGGATGAGATGGAGGTCTCAAAGGACTCCTGTGATGTAACAGATGTAACTGGTAGAGTCACGTGACTCCTGTGATGTAAGAGATGCAACTGGTAGAGTCACGTGACTCCTGTGATGTAAGAGATGCAACTGGTAGAGTCACGTGATTCCTGTTTTGTTAGGGATGTACCTTAAAGCGTCAAGTGACTCCTGTGTTGTTAGGGATGTACCTTAAAGCGTCAAGTGACTCCTGTGTTGTTAGGGATGTACCTTAAAGCGTCAAGTGACTCCTGCGTTGTTAGGGGTGTACCTTAAAGCGTCAAGTGACTCCTGTGTTGTTAAGGATGTACCTTAAAGCATCAAGTGACTCCTGTGTTGTTAGGGATGTACCTTAAAGCATCAAGTGACTCCTGTGTTGTTAGGGATGTACCTTAAAGCGTCAAGTGACTCCTGTGTTGTTAGGGATGTAGCGTCAAGTGATTCCTGTGTTGTTAGGGATGTACCTTAAAGTGTCAAGTGACTCCTGTGTTGTTAGGGCCAGTGGGTGTGAGGTGTCAAGTGACTCCTGTGTTGTTAGGGATGTACCTTAAAGCGTCAAGTGACTCCTGTGTTGTTAGGGATGTACCTTAAAGCGTCAAGTGACTCCTGTGTTGTTAGGGGTGCACCTTAAAGCGTCAAGTGACTCCTGTGTTGTTAGGGATGTACCTTAAAGCGTCAAGTGACTCCTGTGTTGTTAGGGGTGCACCTTAAAGCGTCAAGTGACTCCTGTGTTGTTAGGGGTGTACCTTAAAGAGTCAAGTGATTCCTGTGTTGTTAGGGATGTACCTTAAAGCGTCACGTGATTCCTGTGATGTTAGGGATGTGCCTTAAAGCGTCAAGTGACTCCTGTGTCGTAAGAGATAGAAGTTGTAGAGTCAAATAACTCCTGTGGTGTAAAGGATGTGCATGAAAATGTCAGAATCCTGTGGCGTAAGGGATAAACATGGAAGTGTCAAAGATCTCCTGTGATGTATGGGATGTGCCTAGAAGTGTCAAATGACTCCTGTCATGTGATGTAATGGACGAGCATGGAAGTGTCAAATGACTCCTGTCATGTGATGTAATGGACGAGCATGGAAGTGTCAAATGACTCCTGTCATGTGATGTAATGGACGAGCATGGAAGTGTCAAATGACTCATGTCATGTGATGTAATGGACGAGCATGGAAGTGTCAAATGACTCCTGTGATGTAATGGACGAGCATGGAAGTGTCAAATGACTCATGTCATGTGATGTAATGGACGAGCATGGAAGTGTCAAATGACTCCTGTGATGTAATGGACGAGCATGGAAGTGTCAAATGACTCCTGTGATGTAATGGACGAGCATGGAAGTGTCAAATGACTCATGTCATGTGATGTAATGGACGAGCATGGAAGTGTCAAATGACTCATGTCATGTGATGTAATGGACGAGCATGGAAGTGTCAAATGACTCATGTCATGTGATGTAATGGACGAGCATGGAAGTGTCAAATGACTCATGTCATGTGATGTAATGGACGAGCATGGAAGTGTCAAATGACTCATGTCATGTGATGTAATGGACGAGCATGGAAGTGTCAAATGACTCATGTCATGTGATGTAATGGACGAGCATGGTAGTGTCAAATGACTCATGTCATGTGATGTAATGGACGAGCATGGTAGTGTCAAATGACTGCTGTGATGTAATGGACGAGCATGGTAGTGTCAAATGACTGCTGTGATGTAATGGACGAGCATGGTAGTGTCAAATGACTCATGTTATGTGATGTAATGGACGAGCATGGAAGTGTCAAATGACCGCTGTGATGTAATGGACGAACATGGTAGTGTCAAATGACCCCTGTGTCGTAAGGGATGTGCTTAACGTTGCACACATCCCAGCAGTATTCAGTAGTCTTCAATGCTCAGTGGTATAACACAGTGCACACCATCACGCTTCATCGCCCTTTGGTAAGTCAGAAAGGGCTTAAAAATGACTAATACTAGCACAACGAGCCTGCAGGCCAACACACACACACACACACACACACACACACACACACACACACACACACACACACACGCACGCACGCACGCACGCACGCACGCACGCACGCACGCGCACACACACACACACACACACACACACACATACACACACACACACACACACACACACACACACACACACACACACACACACACACACACACACACAGAGTTTAAGTCAATATGACAAATTCAACACATTTGCACGCATGTGCAAGTATGTATTTATTACCATATCTTTTAATTCACTGATGATTTTAACATTTATTTCTAACAAGGCTAAGGAAAAAAAAATTACAAAATAATCAACGTTTGTTACTAAAAGGACCGAGGAGTAACGCCAGGTGTGTGCACTGCTGTTGCACCTATGAGACTGTTTGGTCCAGAAAAGAAAGTGTATGTTCATGCTGTGACCTATAAGCGTTTTGTACACTGTGTGCCAAAAGAATCGGACTAACTACCTCTAACTGCAGTATGAAAGAAGGTGATCAGGTTGTCCATATATTGTCCACAAATACAAAACAGGTTCTCGTGTATTTTGTTTTTAAGGCCCGAGTTTTCCCACCTGTGTATTAGAGACAGTAATGTTCTGCTTGGCCTAATATTGTTGATTAGTGTGCTGACCTCGAAATTTCATTGCTACCAAATCTTGTGACGGAGCTTTAGAGCTGTTGCCCAGCACATGATTCCAGATTCTGTAAAGGCGTTTTGGGCCCCAGTTTTAGCTGCTATGTCTGCTACATCATCATGATGTGACGAACAGTGAGCCAGTGTCACCGACCTGTATCAGCGTGGAAATCATACAGACGCGCCGACGGCTCTGTATCGATTCGTAGCATCATTCCACGATGGGGGTGTAGGCTTACCGGGCCATATATGGTAGTTGTTGGGTTCAGGAAGGATGGTGGGGGTGTTGGATACCTGTATGTTCCATTCATATATTGGGTGTGCGTTTGCTACCATGCACAGGCAGGAAAGGATAAGCGTGGGGAGAGAGGGGGTTAACCTTCCGTCTCCTGTTTTGTTTCGTGTGGAGTTCCGTTTCACGTGCGGTTTGTGTAGAGTTCAGAACTCACCAAGGAGTTTAGTGCTGAGTCATCAAGCTTTAAAGTTTGGTGGGGCTGGGTGGCTAGCACTTCAGCCAAAATCCTTGGGGAAGAGCAGTTGGGCTCTTGTTCTGGTTTCCAGCGTTGTGCTGTGAGTCTGACTTCGGTCGACATAGTGAGCCGGCCCTCGTGAGCGTTTTGCTCTTGGTCGTGCAGTCGTCGGTGTTTCTCTGTGCTGCGACCCTGAGGTTCAGGTGCTGGGGTGGCCAGCGCAGTTGTTGTCATCGTCTGTGTTGTAGCAGGTTTGTGGGAGTTAGTTAAGGTGATAGTAGTGTAGTGTTAAGGATGGCTTTATCTTGTGCACATTTTTGTCGACTTGTACAACGTGTAAATAATATGAGCTCATATTTTGAATCAATTTCAAGTTTTTTAGGAAAGGAAGAGGGAAGAAAATGGGGGGGGGGGGGGAATAAGGACGAAAACGAAGCAAGCTGAGAACAGTGTGATGGTGGGTTTTGACCAGCGGGTTGTGTTGAGAGTGGATAACAGGGTAAAGGAAAAAAAAGAAAAGAAGGAAATTTGGTTGTGAAGTTTTGAATGGAAAGGTAAATAGTTATCATTGGTTCGATCCTGGTGTTAGAATTGAGTTGGTACTTATTCGTGACAGGGGGTTCGAACGGAAATGCTTTCGGGAAGCATAGACAGGGTGTGTTGGCACCGAGTGCTGTAGAGATTATGATTGTGCCGTGTCATGGAAGCTATTGGAAAGGATAAGTTTTGTGTAGTTGTATGAAGAGGTACTAATGTCAAGCAGCGCGGTATGGTATGGCGTGGGTACCCTAATTCAATAACATAGGTTAATTAATATTGTTCCTACATTGTTGGAGATTTGTGGGAGTGTGCTTATGCCTTGGGTGATTGACGAGGAGATATAGCTGTCCTGTCCCATTGGTTTTCTTTGGAATCGAGATATGATATTCGTGGTGGATGTTACAATATGACTGAGAATGTGTGTGTGGGAAGGTGTATTAGGGAGTAGCTCTGTGTATACGTAGTGTAAGAGGAATGCAACTTTGTGGTATAAACAACGTGGGATGGTGATAGAGGTAATTTGTTTATAGGGCTATTAGGCTCTGGGGGGTGCGTAAAGGAAATCCTGGGAGGGGCGAACTAAGGGGTTACCCTGTGATGTATGTGGTTATGCATATCTACGGTTAGAGGGTAACAGCTATGGTCAAGTGCAGTGAGGGCGCATTCCCACCATCTGTGGCCCGGTACACCAGGCGGGTCAGGGCCGTTTTAGTCGGGGAGACTGTGAACGGCCCAGTTGCTGGCATTCCTGTCCCTGACTGCCCGCGCGATCGTCGTAGGTGTCTGCAGTTACCCCACCTGCACTCCCCATTCCTGCTGTGCCCGACTGTTGTCCAGTCCTTCCCCTTTCCATTGCTACACCCTTTTCCCTTCTCCCCATCCGGTCGGGTCTTCACAGCCTGGCCAAAACACGTCGCAGTTGCTGCTGTCGCCGTTGCTGGTGTCGCTGTAACTGCTGGCGCCGTTGCTGGTGTCGCTGTTGCTACTGGTGCCGTTGCTGGTGTCGCCGTTGCTGCTGGCGCCGTTGCTGTGTTTATCGCCGTTGCTGTTGGCGTCGTTGCTGTTGTCGCCGCCGATGCTGATCCCCCGTATCACCGACTCCTCACTCTGTGATCGCCGCCATTGAAGGGTGTCGTCGCCGCCGTGGGTGTGAGGTGTCACTGTGGTTGGTGGCAGTCGTCGCTGTCGCTGTTGTGTTGGCGGTGGCTGTAAATGCCACTGACATTGTAGAAGCCCTGTGTGGCATTGTCATCTGCGTCATCCTCGGCTTCAGCAGGCAGATTCATCTGGTCACTGTCACTACCGCCGTCGTGAGACCGTCAATGTCGTCATGTGGCCTGTTTTCTTTAGCGTTGAGGGTTTTTTTTTATGTGGTGACGGTTTGGATGTGCATACATGAAGTATGGATGTTGATTAAAAAGGGTATGACTGAAGGGATGAATGTGCGCAGTGAATCATATGCGAAATGAACATAATTATATGAAGTTAGTATAGTTTGGTTGTTGTTTTCTTTTGGGGAAAGGTTGTGGTCATGAAAAGAATTGACTTATGTTATGTGTTATATACTGCTGGCCTGAGGAACTCTGCACACTGTAGCTAAATAAGGGGTAAAATAACTTATTGTGGCTGCCTTGGCCGTAGGAATTGTGTGTTTTCAGGCTTGGGTCTATGACTTATTATTCATAGAAGATTCCGCTCATTAAATGTTTTGTTGGAATAAAATTTTCTTGTCAGTTCTTATGTGGCGTGTTGTCTGTTTATTGGGTTAGTTGTGGGAAGGTTTGGGTTTTTTACGTCCGGCTTAGCGTTCCGTGACAGCCAGTCTCTAGCAAAAATAGTAATAATAATGAATGTTTGTGGTGGTCAATCCATGAGCAGCCGTAAGCGATCACAAAGTTTACAGCACTCACCCCCTACCCCCACCCCAACAGAGAGAGGACGCCTGCACACACACACACACACACACACACACACACACACACACACCACACACACACACACACACACACACCCTCTCTCTCTCTCTCCTCTCTCTCTCTCTCTCTCTCTCTCCTCTCTCTCTCTCTCTCTCTCTCTCAAAGGAATAAAAAGGAATAAGCTTTTAAGTGCAATCTTAGACATGAAGGAAAAGACAGAATTAGGAATGCGGAGAGAGAACTGAAATTTTTTCCAGTTGGAGGATGCTTGAATAGAGAAAGTACAGGAGGTGTTGGTATGGAAACGAGGTCTCTGAACAAGATGGGTATCGGCAGAAGTATGCAAGGCCCGCGCAGGATTGCACTGCTGGAGCAAATTGTAAAGATATGATGGACCTTGACCATTCAGAGAGTTAAAAACTGAGCAAAGGCAGTTAATAGTCATTCATTTTTTAAGCCAGGAGGAGAATAATGAGAGTAGCGACATGAACATTGAAAATCAGTCTGGCAGAATTAATCTATACTTGCAGTCACTGATGAATAAAATGTTGTAAACAGCTGGCGTTTTAAAAACTAAGAAGAAAGAATCTTGGAAAACCTTTTGTTCAAATCTGTCCTTAAGGTTAATTCAAGGAAAGTCTGGAAAATAATCCGAAGATTAAGGGAAAGTCGGCTGCATCAGTTTTAAAATGTTTGCAAGTAAATGGATCGATTATTACTAATAAAAAGGAGGTTGCTAACTTGCTAGCTGCTACTATTCATCAAAATTCGTCAGCTGATCATTATTGCAAGGAATTCCAGCGTATCAAAAGATCAGCAGAATCAAAATCTTGTTCCTTCGAGCCAGATAGTTCTGAGGATTACAACTGCGTTTTCAGCATGGATGAATTAAAGGACGCCATTCTGAAAGCCAACAACTCAGCTCCTGGACCAGATGACATTCATTATCAATTTATTCAACATTTGCCACTGAGGGTTTAAAAGTGTTGTTGTCTCTGTTTAATCATGTTTGGAGTTCAGGGTATTTTCCGCCTTCTTGGAGAGAGGCGGTTGTCATCCCTATTCCTAAACCAGGGAAAGATCATTCGGATCCTAACAACTATCGTCCTATAGCTCTCACTAGTTCTTATGTAAAACTATGGAGAGAATGGTATATTCTAGATTATTATGGCAGTTAGAATGTCTGGGGGCCTTAGATGTTTCCCAGTGTGGATTTCGGAACAACCGCAGTACTACTGATCATCTGGTTCGTTATGAGTCTTTTATCAGGAATGCTTTGATCAATGGAGAACATGTAGTTTCTATTCTTTTTGATTTAGAAAAAGCTTATGACACAACATGGAGGCATGGAATTCTTCAGGACTTGAAGGCACTTGATCTCAAAGGTAATTTACCAATGTTTAAATTGCTAATTTTTTGTCAGTTAGACTTCATTCGACTTTTTCAGATCCTTTTGAGCAGGAGATGGGTGTCCCTCAGGGTAGCTCCTTTCTCCACTTCTGTTCAATTTGGAAGATTAATAACATCGTCCAGTCAGTAAAGTCTGGAATTGATAAGTCATTATTTGTTGATGACTTCTCCATCTCTGCCAAGGGAAAACTTTGGCTGCAGCTGAGCGTCAACTTCAATTGGTGTTAATCGTGTTCAGCAGTGGGTTACTGAAAATGGATTTAAGTTTTCAGCTACTAAGACAGAGTGTATTCATTCCATAGGAAAAGATCTCAGGTCTTAGAACCAGCTATCAGTCTCAATGGTCAGGTAATAAAGTTTCCAACAAGTGAAATTTTTGGGGGTTATTTTTGATAATAAGCTTTCTTTTTTGCCTCACATTAAGTACATTAAACAATCTTGCCAGTCAGGTTTGAATGTTTTGAAGGTTATTAGTCACACTGATTGGGGTGCAGACAAGCGAACTTTGTTGCGATTGTATCGGGCTTTGGTGAGACCAAAGCTAGATTATGGGTGTGTGGTATATGGTTCTGCACGAAAGTCTTACCTCAAAGCTCTTGATCCAATCCATCATCAAGGACTGCGGATTGCTCGGGAGCACTTCGCACATCTCCAAAAGAAAGTTTGAAATGCTGAATCGGGTGAACCCCCTCTGGAGCTAAGGATGTTGCGTCTTTCCATGAATTATTACCTGAAACTGAGGGCTAATCCAGAAAACCCTGCCTATGATATTGTCATGAATCCGCCTTTTAGAGCCAAATATGACTTAAAACCAAATGAGATTCCTCCACTGGGTATTCTTTATTTTCCCCATTTCGGGGCAGCTGGCATTGACCTTGATGCTGTTGATGATGGTCCATTACAGACTGATTTACCTCCTTGGAAAGTCGCCAATCCAGAGATTAATTTATATTTAACTCAATTTCGAAAGGAGGTCACCTCGAGTTTTTGCATATAAACAACTTTATTTTGGGCAATGTGAACTTTATAAAGATTTTATCAAGATTTTTACTGATGGTTCTAAGAAAGGTGAGAGGGCTGCAGCTGCCATTGTGTGTGATAACGATTTTCAGGAGCCTACTTGTTAAGATTGCGGATTGGTCATCTGTTTATACTGCTGAACTGAAGGCTTTAAATCGGGCCCTCAGTGCGGTGTCCAGATCAGATCAGAATGATTTCCTTATTTTATCGGATTCATTGTCGGAAATTGTCGGCTTTGTCGACAAGAGAAGTATCACATCCAGTTTTTAGGGATATTCATGATCTTCATACTCAGCTTGTCTCTTCGGGAAAGCATATAGTTTCTTGTGGGTCCCCAGTCACATGGGAATCTATGGTAACTCAGTGGTGGACAAAGCAGCCAAACAAGCTCTCGGTGCAAGTCTTTCCCCAGGAGGCCTATGCAGTTTGTTCCTCACTCTGATCTACGTTATAAATCCAGTTTGTATTGTCGTGAACTGTGGCAGAGTGAATGGTGTAATCAAATTCATAATAAATTGTTTAAAATTTGCCCAGATTTAACCAATCCTTTCCCATCGTGGTACGTAACCGTAAAGAGGAATCGATTTTGTCACGGTTACATATTGGGCACAGCTATATAACGCACAGTTGGATATTCAGAAGGGAAGACCCCCCATGGTGTGTTGCGTGTGACAGCTTGTTCAGTGTTAATCATTTTTTGACAGAATGTGCTGATTGATGTGTATCAGAGAGAAGTTCTTTTCCACCAGTGATTTATCGGTTCTTTTTCGTGAGATTTCAGTGGATCTTATTTTTTCTTTTTTGAAAGAGTAAACTTATTTTTAAAATATAGGGTTTTATTTTGTATACAGGTGTCGAAGGAGTTGAAAAGATAATTGTCTTTTGTCCTCATAAATTTTAAGTGAGTGTTAATACAAGTGTGGGTATTTGTATCAAGAGACTCAGATATTTATAGCTGAGGTCCTGATTTGGCTCCTAGTAGTCCGCTGGACCCTATAAACTAACTAACTAACTAACTAAACAGCTGGCGGGAACATTAAGATAATCTATGTCAAAGAACAAAGGAACAGCTTAAGGTTACAGTCGTATCCTCTGAAAGAAGACACCCCTGAACAAACTACCACAGCAGAGTTCCAGGAACTGCACATCACAAACATGACAGGTAACTGGAATAAAGAACTACCACAGGAGAGTTCTAGGAACTGCACATCACAGATGACAGGTAACTCTGGAATAAAGAACTACCACAGCAGAGTTCCAGGACTGCACATCACAGATGACAGGTAACTCTGAATAAAAAAACTACCACAGCAGAGTTCCAGGAAACTGCACATCACAAACAGATGACAGGTAACTGAATAAAGAACTACCACAGCAGAGTTCAAGGAACTGCACATAACAAACAGATAACAGGTAACTCTGGAATAATGAACTACCACAGCAGAGTTCTGGAACTGCACAACACAAAACAGATGGCAGGTACTCTGGAACAATGGTATCTTATCCATGCAACACCAAGGTCACGAACAACATTAGATGGACGAATGAGGGAGTTGCCTAACTGAACGTGTGTTGGAACAAATCCACAGGAATGAAGTTCGTGTTTGCAATGAAAACCCTTTCAGTCTTGACATGTGTGCCTTTGGTCGCGCACAAGACAACTGCCTCGTTGACTCCCTCCAACACCTGCACAACCACAGGCATCAAAAGCTAAACGGCTACCAAGCCCAGGTCATCGGAGTCTGTGATGTACTCCAGCGTGTTTCTTCCATGGTGTATCACCAATGCATCAGCCAATAAATATATAGATAATAAACAGACGAATCAATCAATCTATCAAACAACGAATAATTGCAATCAAACAACGAATAATTGCACTTAAAATGTTCCAAACACACACAACACACACACAACACACACACACATACACACACGTGCACACACACACACACACACACACACACACACCCCACACACACACACACACACACACACACACACGTGCGCACCTCACACACACACACACACACACACACACACACCACAACCGCAGAAATTGAAAATTTCAAATCATGCCCACTTTCCCCTCTACCCCCCCCCCCCCCCCCCACCTTATCACTTGACGCAAAGGCACCAGGCCTTCCAACTCCAACCTTCTCTCTACTCTCTCTCTTCACTCTCTCCTTAGATGGCATGGGCCGCCCAGCTTAACGCCGTATGTTACCAGAAAAGTTTACGTCATGGCGCACGCGACTGCTTCATACGTTCCCTTTCCACCTCCCTTCCCCTCCTTAACGTGGCAGCGTGACACAGCAAACAAAATCACATCGCATCCTAACGTTGTTGCACCTCCCCAACCACCTGAGATGCGTGCTGTCTCCTTTCACACCAGGACCGGGAAAAACCTCCCTCCTTCTCGTACCCCACACCCCCCTCCCCCCTCTCCTTCCATATCCACCATCCGCACACTGCAGACACCTGGTCAGTAATGACAATGTGTTCACTCGCACTTAGCTCATTAGCATTCGTGCTAAAGAAGTGTGCATAAATTATCGTCGTTGATCTCGGATCAGCGCAAGGGAAGATTCCCTCGTTGCAATTGCCAATGACAGACCTGTCTCCTCCCTTCCATTGCCCTGAGTGACAGCCTCTCTCGCCGGAACAAGATGGGATACTTAGTTTAGCGTTTAAAATAGCAGAAACAGCGTCGCAACTTCACTGACCCCTCAAGACTGCCTGTAGATCAGATCAGTGAAAGACAAAGGGATGACCCGAGGGAAGGCAGGGTAATCTCCTTCTACTTCTTGATCCCAAGTCCAAGTCATTGATTCATCCCAGGAAAATACCTGGGACTGTGGTTACACGACAAACTGTGGTTAAACCATTCACAATGGTTATGCCAGAAACTGGGGTTGCGCCAGACACTGTAGCTAACACCTTAAACCGGGGCTACACTACAACCACTGGGCAAGACAGGTTGTGAAGACACACCACAGCACAGCCATACTGCAACAGGTCTACACAGCAGGATCCGTCACCAACCACTGGGCAAGACAGGTTGTGAAGACACAGCACAGCACAGCCATACAACAGGTCTACACAGCAGGATCCGTCACCAACCACTGGGCAAGACAGGTTGTGAAGACACAGCACAGCACAGCCATACAACAGGTCTACACAGCAGGATCCGTCACCAGCCACACGAAAGATCAACTATCCTCCCAGACTTAGATAAGTGAAAAACATAATCCAAGTGGACTTCAACACAATCAAGATCAGTTCATTCAGAACTTACCCTCACTTAATGATGAAACAATAGAACTAAAACTCAGCATATAGGACAGACATGTATATACTTACCAGTGTGTAAGAAAGTATAAGTTGATGTGTGAAATTGCACTTAACGTGTGTCAGTTCTCTGTTGTTCAATTAGTGCTGAATGTTTGAACTTCTCTCTTCAATTCTGTCTTTTGGAGCTACAAGTACTTTTGTCAGCACAGGCCTAAGGAAACTTACCTCAGAGCCACTATTGAGTATTTAACCATACCCGAAATAAATAAAATGTCTTTCGATAACTAGTACCAGAAAGTTGCTCCTTCCACCTCCAGTAAGAGAGAGGGTGGAGGCGAAATGTTAATATGGTTCTCATAGACAAATTATTCCAAGTCCTTCCCCAAGAGGACTCACCTACCACTCACCGCTCTCGTCACATATATGTGGGCACTGCACATCACACACTTGCATCGCTTCATTGGTGCTAACTTTACAGTACATATACGTTTGCAGTAAAAACAGTGGATCCTAATAAATTCAAAGTCCGATACATCAGCTTTTGTGTGTTTACTCATTTGCGTCTGCTATTGGAAAGACCCAGTATGAATCTGCCCCATTCTCTAAGAGTCTTTGCAGTGTTGGCCTCGAGATTTTTCCAATATTTGTTTGTTGATTATGCTTCTTGCTCTTCATTTAACTCTGGACGTGTGGCCACTTCCTCTCTTGATGTTGAACACTGCAAGATGATATACGGTATAATGGCTTCGGTCTTGCTTTCATATCACAGAAAGATCAGCCAAGTTGTAATCCAGTTCTTAAAGTTGCCTTGCCTGCTAGCGTGTCATTTCCTTTAATACCTGCAAGTCCTGGGCAGTACATCATTATGTGTCTCTCCAATGGAAGGCTACACATTACTTCATAACTCAAGCAGGGCTTCCCATTCCCTTTCCACTGTTTCAAGCAGATTCATGGAGTCGGTCTGTATCATTTATGGCTTGTTGAGTTTGAAGTTGGTCTGTGGATGAGAGCCAGCGGAGTGTTTGTATCACAGCTTCTTTCTCCATTGTCAGACTTGAAGTTGTTAAGCTATACATGCCGTTGTCTTCTGGATTGCTTGGTCATTTTACTTTACTGTGTGTGCATAGCCGGACTCACTTTTGGTGACCAGTCAGTCAGTGGATATAACGATATCTTCATTCACAATAAGTTTTTTCTACCTGCACCCGAATCTCTGCATTGGTTTTGCCTTCTGGACATTCTCAACAGCGTCTTCTAAGCTCTGGAAACGGCAATTCAGTACAGGTCTTTGAAGTGGTCGGGACATTTTTCCCACTCCTTAATTTCTTGGAGTTATGATTACTAGCACACAATCTGAGCATTGTCTTCTGCCTGTCCAAACCATGGTTTTCCACGTCATGACGAGTGGCTCTTGTTTTCTTGACTGCTGCATGCAGTGGGTTTGGGGGATTTTCAAGTGCTCTAAAACTGGCCTTCACCTGTGCTCACTCGTGTCTGACCTGCATTGAAAGGAGGTCAGTAGGTGTATTCTTAGTGTTTCCCAAAATAAGTCTCATTGCTTCATTTTGAATTCTCTCTTATAAAAGAAGACTCCTCTGGGACAGTGTTGTAGACTGTTGGTGTGATGCATAGTATAAAATGCATCACACAGGTCCAGAAGAAAAAACGAGAGAAATATGCCCATTGTCAAAGGCATAAGCATATTGTTAACTGATTTTCAGAGTGCTGTTCCAGTGCTGTGACCAGGGCAGTATGCAGAGTGTGATAAGAAAACAAGTTATTGTGGTGAACATAATCAGAAAGCTGAAAGAAAGCCAAATGAAACAAGCTGCAGTGTTACCGGAACCAGACGAAAAAGCAGAAGAGCACACAAAACAAAGTGTGAAGTAACACAGTTTCAATGCACGACACAAAACAGGACAAGAAATTTTCGGCAATATGCCTTCCTCGGCGACAAAAAAACAACAAAAAAACATTGACATGCGCAATACTCCCCTTGTGAAGCCAAAGTTAAAACTGCATTACTTCACACTTTGTTTTGTGTGCTCTTCTGCTTTTTCGTCTGAAAGAAAGCCTTTTTCGTTAAAGATCTTACTGACATGTTGAAATAAACAACCAGCACACCATCCACGCCTACACCCACCCTCTTGTAAAGACTGTAGAAATACACACCATCACCCCTTTGTCTCACTAATGGCAATCCAGATTTCAAATCTATGCCAACTCTCTGACATTCTTCCTCCTCCCCCCCCCCACTTCCCACCCTTCTAAAACCCTCACCCCGCTCACTCTTCCCACAGTCCAGTTGAAATAGCCGACAACCCAGCTGTTTCAACATTAACACAAACACTTAGGGCACCCCTCTCCCGTCTCCTCGCCCTCTCCCTCACCCTTCCCCTTCTCTCTCATATACCTACTCGCTCAGCGATCAGCAAGGAGTTGGCATACTACAGAGAAACCATCAACCTTCTTTTCTCTCCCCCCCCCCCCCCTCACCCTTTTTCACCACCCACACACTGGCTGTCATGAGTGAAAAGTGGGAACGTCGCAGTTACGTTGCACAGTCCTTTGTCAATTGGCAAGTGCTGATATAGGCACTTTAGATTCAAACCCCAACACCAAAGCGCATTTTCGAATCTTCTATACTACACCTCACACCGTAGGGGAAGGGGATGATCAACCCTCTCCTTCCCCTTATCTCTGTCTTTAGTGACACAAAGCCAACCGGAACCAGAACCGGAATAGATCGATTAGCCTACTTAAAGGAGAAACTCAGTCCCTCCAATTCACTGTTTCCACCTACAGGCGTAAGACTGACACAGTCTAGCTGCAAAGACAACAGCGGTAAACGAGGGAGAGTGAAAGTTTATCTCACCTACTCTGATCTGGTCAAAGGTTCACAGATCACCCAGAAGAAATGTCAGTTGAAACTGTATCTCTAAATTGTAAGACTATACATTGATTATATGTGTGCCATGTGGTTTAACAGTATAACTTTATGCCAATACTTGGTGACATCTGGCATATTGATGAATTAGTATTCTTTTGTAATAGTTTGTTCGCCACAACTCGGTAAAACTCTTAGGATGCTCGATTAACATTCTTTGTTAACCATCTGACTCTTGCCAGTGTTCAATACTATCTATTAAGATGGTAACAATGATAAATTTGATCAGAAAAGCAGTATGCCTGTACTAGGTGAAAACTGTTAAGTTGAAGGTGATTATGAATACTGATGATTGTTGGAATGCTTTGTAGCTGTCACGAGTTTGTCACGAGGCCTACGACGTTCGACCCACCTAGGGTGGCGGAATTACTTATTTGTTTATTGTCGTTGCTGTTGTCGTGTATCCGTCCCTTAGGGTGGCTTGTGGTGCAGTTGCACCTTGGTGTGGTTCAGCTCAACTTCGGTCTGCTTTCTCTCTCTCTCTCTCTAATTCCACCGCCCGTGCTATTCATCCTGCAAGTTCACGGGTGGCCGGTACCTTTCTCTCGAACTTTCTGTCTATCGGCCTCTCGCCTGTCTTTTTACCTGTCGCACGTGCTTCGTTCCTTTTAGTTTGAAGTATGCTCACTCTGTGACGCAGCATGGCATGTTGGCCGCCATTGCTGAGGGAGGTTAGCTCTTCACTCGAGCGGAAGATGTCTCGGGGGGCGCCCTGCTCCAGTCCTGGTTCTTTACCTTATCGTCGAGAGTACAGTCAGTACTTTCAATTCCTGCAGTCGGCCTGTAGGAGAGGGACATCATTTCTTCTGTTTCCGCATCTTCGCCTCTGTCATCTCGACTGGACAGAGGGTAGAGAGAGTCCTTTGACCCGCCTCTTCGGGGTCACCCACGGGTAGCTGGTAAGCATCAGTATTCGTGGTCTGTTTGTTTTGATTTGTTGTTGTTAGCCGGCTTTAGTCTTCACTTTTGCGCAATTTTCTTTTGTTTTCGAAATTGTAAGAGGAATATTGTGTGAGACCTTTTCTCTGGTTAATTCAATCTTTAACCTGGCCATTCTAAATTATTTCCAAAATTCTTTCTCCTGTTTATGTATCTGGTGATGCGGTAGTCGGTGGGGAAGGGAGAGAACCTGGTGATTCAGGGTTGGAACTTGCTTGGTCTCGCTCGTCCGCCCCTGTCACATTCGCCGGACTTTTATCCTTCGGCCACCGTCTGTTTGTGTGTGCAAGGAGAACGAGTTTTATGTTCACGAGCGTGCGTACGCATGATTTGTCGTTCGGATGCGTGGTTGGAGATTTGTGTTATTTTGAAATGTGTTTATAAAATGTGACAATTATGCCATTGAATTAAATGTGGTGGCAGTTATTAAGCGATGGTCGCTGTGTTGATTTATTTCCTAAGGAAGGAAAACGTTAAGCGTGAGTGAGAGAAGGGTGAAGATAATTCATATTTGTTTTATAACCTGTTGATTTAATGCAGTCTTTTACCTGCATCGTGTGAGAAGACTTGATTCAATGGGTGTACTGTGTGCGTTTAATACACTTTCCCTCGCCCATCATGCGAGTGGCTGATAAGACTTGACAGCAATGGTCAGACGGTACTGACGGCAGGGTTCCAGTACCCTTCTTCCTTCCTCCTTCCTTCTTCTTTTCCTCCTCTCCGACTCTCCTCCCAGCTACGTCCTCCCCCCTCCCGGGGGCTTCACCTGGAGCACGAACTGGATGGTGCCACGTGCTGGTCGAGGCCACGTTCTGGCTGAGACCACGGACGGGATGGTGCCACGCGCTGGTCGAGGCCACGCCTTGGTCGGGACCGTGGACTGCTAGAAGAGCCCGCCGTCTGACTGGCCGGCCTGGACCCCCGTCCAGGACCTCCAGTAACAGCTACGTCCCCCCCCCCCCCCCCCCCCCCCCCCCCCCCCCCCCCGGGACACTCTCTTCACTGCCCGCTTGGGAGTCGAGGGTGTCGGCTTTGGGCGACTCCCCGCGAGAACCAGCCCGGCTCGGAGCACCTAGTGCGACAGGGTGCTCCCTGCGGACTTGACAGGGCAGGGATGTGGACGCGCTCCATGGTGTGAGAAAGGATTGATACTGGGAATATTCCTTTATAATTGTGTATATGTCATATGCGCTGGAGTGCTGTAATTGTGATCGTGTACGTCGTATGGCGAAATATTTATTTATAATCGTGCATGTTGTGGGTGTGGGAGTGCTTGATTGTGATTGTGCATGTTGTGCGCGTTGGAGCGCTTGATCGTGATTGTGCATGTTGTGTGCGTTGGAGTGCTTGATCGTGATTGTGCATGTTGTGTGCGTTGGAGTGCTTTATTGTGATCGTGCATGGTGCGTGTGTTGGAATGTTTATTTTGCTGGTGTGAATAAATGGGGTGTTGTATCGTAATCTTTATTGTGTGGTCTCTTGCGGAGCGTGTGAGGTCAGTCACTCCCTTCACTCCCACCTAGACCGATCCTGTCAGGTCAGACCTCCAGGGGTCGGTCGTGACAATTGTGGGGGCTCGTCCGGGATGTGAAGGGCTCTGGCTGTCTCTCTCTCGTTTCGCAGAGTACCTGTTTAGTGTTGTCTGTTTTGTATATGTTTAGTCAGTTCGTCGTGTTTGTTCGTGGGTGGTTGGCTGGGTGACTCTAGAGTGAAGGGAGTCTTTTTGGTGGCCTGAGGGAACATCCGGCGTGACTCGGGGGTCGAGGTGAGACCAGGAGGAGTCGACCGCTTCCGGACCTCCTTCCCCCGGGTACCTCACGCAGGTACGGCCGTAAGTCTTGCCCTTCTGTTGCCGCTCAGTCTTCCATTCCTGTTTTGTATTTAGCCAATTCTTGTTTTTTTTTCTCTCCCGGGTTGTTGAGTACAGGGGGTTGCATCGGACGTAGTGTTTTTTTTTTCCTCTCTCCGGATTCCGTCTGCTAGGTTTTTGTTTTTGTTTTTTTTTTCCGGCCAGCCCCCCGCACTGTTGCTCGTGCTGTAGAGCGCGGTGTTGCCAGAGTGGGGGCAGCCGGACAAAATTTTTTTTTTTTTTTTTTTTTTCGGTGAGCCCCACCGCACTGTTGCTCGTGCTGTAGAGCGCGGTGTTGCCAGAGTGGGAGCAGCCGGAACTTGTCCGCACACACGCACACACACACATACACACATATACACACGCCCCTAAATATTTGTTTTTTTTTCTCTAGTGGAATTGTTTTTCCCCTGTATTTGGAAAACTGTAGGATATTGTTGTCATGGCGACGTCGGCGCTGGTGGTATGGCGACGCGGGCGTCGAAGAAGAAGGGTATTCAAAATGTTACTGTAGTCCCTACTATTAGTACTAGTACTTCGACTACGGTAACTTCTACCTATTCCAGTGCTGTAGCAGGTAGCCCAGTGAGTACTTTTACTACCTCTTCGCTGGGGGTCTCCCTGTCGAGACCCCGACTGGCACTTCCGCTCGGAAGCGTCAGAGTATAGCGAAGCAACTGTGGGCTTCTGTTGAGTCGCAGAGACCGAAACCTTCTCCTCTCCAGGCTTCCCCTCGTAAGGGGCATGCCCCAGAAGACTTTCCTTATGGGAAAGTCGAGACCCAAGGGACGGGTCAGACGGATCATCCTCCCGTGTCGGGAGTGGTGAACCCCGCCCAGGACATCACTTCCGTCCTGATGTTTCTAGAGCGACAGCGACGGGAGGATGAGGCCCAACGTAGGGAAGAGGTTGCTAGGCAGGAAGCCCAACGTAGGGAAGAGGTTGTCAGGCAGGAAGCCCTCCGTAGGGAAGAGCGCAGAGAGGAGGCCGCTAGGCAGGAAGCTCTGCGTAGGGAAGAGCGTAGAGAGGAGGCCGCTAGACAGGAGGCTCTGCGCAGAGAGGAGACTGACAGACAGGAGATTATGCATAGGGAAGAGGCTATGCTGCGCAGAGAAGAGGCTGCCCGACAGGAGGCCCTTCGTAAGGAAGAAGCTGCTAGACAGGAGGCTCAGCGTAGGGAGGAGGCTGCTCAGCGTAGAGAGGAGGCTGCTAAACAGGAGGCTCAGCGTAGGGAGGAGGCTGCTCAGCGTAGGGAAGAGGCTGACAGGCAGGAAGCCCTCCGTAGGGAAGAACTAGACAGGATGGAGGCTCTGCGTAGGGAGGATATGGAACAACTTCTTTCGCGGCCTCCCGCTTCTGTAAACCAGGGGGTTAATCACCAGGCAGGTGATAGAGTTAGAGGCCCAAAGTTAAAGCTTCCAGAGTTCAGACCTAGTGAGGACATTGATATGTTCTTAGAGCATTTCGACAAGGTTGCTTGTTCATACCAATTGTCTGAGGAGCAAAAGGCTATGCACCTTTTTTCTGGATTATCTGGTGCTGCAAGGGAGTGTGTGCTCACTCTAAATGAAGGTGCGTCTTATGCAGACATGCAGTTGGCTCTGCGTAAGCGTTTCCACCTTACCCCAGAGACCTACAGGAGGAAGTTCAGGTCATGAAGAAGAATAATGACGAGACCTTCGTGCAGTTTGGTGATAGGCTGCGCAAAACGCTAGGGTACTGGCGTCAGTTAGCTAAGTTGGAGTTGGAGGATCTGATCCTCATTGAACAGCTCACCAACACTGTGTCCCCAGAGTTGAGGATCCGGATAGGCGAGACAGCACCTCAGGATTTCGCGGCTGCGATTCACACAGCTGAGGTGTTTGCTGAAGCTCGCAGGGCTTATGGGCATCGCCCAGATACGGAGAGGAAGCCCTCCACAGGATTTAATAGCAATAAGGTGCCGACAACTGCTAGTGGGGTGAACAAGGCAGGCAGTTCATCGGGGATTTCAGCACCTCGATTTTGTTTTCTTTGTGGTCGTCCTGGCCACATTAGGAAAGATTGTCCTAAAGCCGCTGGTAGTCATGGGGCTAGTCCTTTCCAGCATCCTCGTGCCTCGGCTAACGTGGGGTCCATCCAAGCTTCTGGTGGTACAGAGTGTCCAGTGTTTCTTTCTGTTGTTGGTTCATCCTTGGTCGACACCATCAGGGATTCGGGAGCATCAACACTCTTTGTGGATAAGGATTTAGTTTCCCCTAAGGCCCGGCGGGGCGCCAGTTACGATGTGTGCGGGTTGGAGGCTGGTTTTACCTCCACCCCTCTTCTGTACTTATTCCTATCTCCACCCCCTACTTCTGTGGCGAAGTATGGGCCATCGCGGTGGAGCGACCTCTGTATTCCCTTATCGTAGGGAATACGATCACCTTCGCAGACGGACGCAGTCAGTCCGTGTCTACGGATTTGCCCGTACAGGCGTGTGTGGGAGTCACCACACGCGCCAAAGCTAAGAAGCAGGAACAGGAATTGCGCCCGGTTCTACAGCCGATCTCTGACGAGGTTCTTGCAAAGGCCGATCCTGCTTCCATCGCTCGTCTTCAGGCCAAGGACTGGGATGTCCAACGCCTGCGACGACTGGTGGATCGTCCCGCTCAGTCGGCCCGACACGCCAAGGTGAGCTTCAAGCTCCACAAGGGGATCCTTTTTAGGGTTTTTACCCAGGCAGATCGTGTGGCCAAGCAGCTTGTGGTTCCCCAAAGCCTGAGAGAGTCTGTCCTCCGGCAGGCCCACGATTCCCCCATGGCAGGTCATATGGGCTCCAAGCGGACTCTCGAGCGAGTTAGCAGGATTTCTTCTGGCCAGGATGAACTCACAGGTCAGGCAGTACTGCCGCAGTTGCGATGTCTGCCAACGGACAACGCCTAGGGGTCGCTTGAAGCGTGTTCCCCTAGGGTCAGTGCCACGGGTTGGGGAGCCATTCAGCAAGGTTGGGGTCGACCTGGTGGGACCCATTAATCCTCCATCCGATCGCGGTCACCGCTACACTTCGGTAGTGGTAGAATCTGTGAGTCGATACCCAAGGCTGTCCCGCCTGGGACTATCGATGCCCCTACTGTTGCTGAATCTCTCAGGCAGATTTGGACGCGCACTGGCGTGCCCAAGAAGAAGTACGGCCGGAAGTTTGTACTGGAGAGCGATCATCATCCTCTCCAGTGCCTGGACCGGATCCGGCCAGTCAGTCGTCGACTCATGAGTTAGGCAGTAGAGCTGCAGAGTCATGCGTTCACTTTCCGTCATATCAAGGGTTCCTGTAATACGGATGCTGACTATCTTAGCCGAGCTCCGTAGTTAGCATATTGGAAAATCAGTCAGAGGGACACCTCCCCTCAACCAGGGTTATATCCCCTTTTTGGTCTCTGTATCAGGTGTAGTGACAGTTGTCACTTCAGTGAGGTTAACGGTAGTGAATCACCAATGGTTCGGATTGTTACCTTCATGGTTGGAAGGTTTGCTTAGTTGTTTGATAAATGTAGTATTATGTAATTTCCCCGTGTGATTCTATCGTGGAGTGTTTGTATTGGATTCATCGTACTCTGTCGATCACAGAGAATTGGGTTCGGTCCCATTGTTGTGAAGTTGCACATGCGACAAGGTTCAAAGGAGCACTGTATCTCAGAGAAACAGATGCTTTTAGAAGGGGGGGTTTGTCACGAGTTTGTCACGAGGCCTACGACGTTCGACCCACCTAGGGTGGCGGAATTACTTATTTGTTTATTGTCGTTGCTGTTGTCGTGTATCCGTCCCTTAGGGTGGCTTGTGGTGCAGTTGCACCTTGGTGTGGTTCAGCTCAACTTCGGTCTGCTTTCTCTCTCTCTCTCTCTAATTCCACCGCCCGTGCTATTCATCCTGCAAGTTCACGGGTGGCCGGTACCTTTCTCTCGAACTTTCTGTCTATCGGCCTCTCGCCTGTCTTTTTACCTGTCGCACGTGCTTCGTTCCTTTAGTTTGAAGTATGCTCACTCTGTGACGCAGCATGGCATGTTGGCCGCCATTGCTGAGGGAGGTTAGCTCTTCACTCGAGCGGAAGATGTCTCTGGGGGCGCCTGCTCCAGTCCTGGTTCTTTACCTTATCGTCGAGAGTACAGTCAGTACTTTCAATTCCTGCAGTCGGCCTGTAGGAGAGGGACATCTTTCTTCTGTTTCCGCATCTTCGCCTCTGTCCTCTCGACTGGACAGAGGGTAGAGAGAGTCCTTTGACCCGCCTCTTCGGGGTCACCCACGGGTAGCTGGTAAGCATCAGTTTCGTGGTCTGTTTGTTTTGATTTGTTGTTTGTTAGCCGGCTTAGTCTTCACTTTTGCGCAATTTTCTTTTGTTTTCGAAATTGTAAGAGGAATATTGTGTGAGACCTTTTCTCTGGTTAATTCAATCTTTAACCTGGCCATTCTAAATTATTTCCAAAATTCTTTCTCCTGTTTATGTATCTGGTGATGCGGTAGTCGGTGGGGAAGGGAGAGAACCTGGTGATTCAGGGTTGGAACTTGCTTGGTCTCGCTCGTCCGCCCCTGTCACATTCGCCGGACTTTATCCTTCGGCCACCGTCTGTTTGTGTGTGCAAGGAGAACGAGTTTTATGTTCACGAGCGTGCGTACGCATGATTTGTCGTTCGGATGCGTGGTTGGAGATTTGTGTTATTTTGAAATGTGTTTATAAAATGTGACAATTATGCCATTGAATTACTATTTGCAAATGTGGTGGCAGTTATTAAGCGATGGTCGCTGTGTTGATTTATTTCCTAAGGAAGGAAAACGTTAAGCGTGAGTGAGAGAAGGGTGAAGATAATTCATATTTGTTTTATAACCTGTTGATTTAATGCAGTCTTTTACCTGCATCGTGTGAGAAGACTTGATTCAATGGGTTGTACTGTGTGCGTTTAATACACTTCCCCTCGCCCATCATGCGAGTGGCTGATAAGACTTGACAGCAATGGTCAGACGGTACTGACGGCAGGGTTCCAGTACCCTTCTTCCTTCCTCCTTCCTTCTTCTTTTCCTCCTCTCCGACTCTCCTCCCAGCTACGTCCTCCCCCCTCCCGGGGCTTCACCTGGAGCACGAACTGGATGGTGCCACGTGCTGGTCGAGGCCACGTTCTGGCTGAGACCACGGACGGGATGGTGCCACGCGCTGGTCGAGGCCACGCCTTGGTCGGGACCGTGGACTGCTAGAAGAGCCCGCCGTCTTGACTGGCCGGCCTGGACCCCCGTCCAGGACCTCCAGTAACAGCTACGTCCCCCCCCCCCCCCCCCCCCCCCCCCCCGGGACACTCTCTTCACTGCCCGCTTGGGAGTCGAGGGTGTCGGCTTTGGGCGACTCCCCGCGAGAACCAGCCCGGCTCGGAGCACCTAGTGCGACAGGGTGCTCCCTGCGGACTTGACAGGGGCAGGGATGTGGACGCGCTCCATGGTGTGAGAAAGGATTGATACTGGGAATATTCCTTTATAATTGTGTATATGTCATATGCGCTGGAGTGCTGTAATTGTGATCGTGTACGTCGTATGGCGAAATATTTATTTATAATCGTGCATGTTGTGGGTGTGGGAGTGCTTGATTGTGATTGTGCATGTTGTGCGCGTTGGAGCGCTTGATCGTGATTGTGCATGTTGTGTGCGTTGGAGTGCTTGATCGTGATTGTGCATGTTGTGTGCGTTGGAGTGCTTTATTGTGATCGTGCATGGTGCGTGTGTTGGAATGTTTATTTTGCTGGTGTGAATAAATGGGGTGTTGTATCGTAATCTTTATTGTGTGGTCTCTTGCGGAGCGTGTGAGGTCAGTCACTCCTTCACTCCCACCTAGACCGATCCTGTCAGGTCAGACCTCCAGGGGTCGGTCGTGACAGTAGCGTATGACTAAGACCACACCACATGTGTACTTGGGCCAAGTGTATTCCAAGGTACTACAGTTTAATTCATTAACAGATTAAAGAGTTATTTGACTAAAATTGTTCAGCATGTATAACTGTCTCCTGCCATGTTAAACTCCACTCAAAATCTGAACAGAAGTGGTGATCGAGAATTATGGCAGAAATATTCATGCTAGTCTAATCTTCTGTTGGCTGAGATCTCATACATTTACTGAAAGCCAGAGAGCAAATGCAAGAACTTGACAAAACCAGACTCTCAGCTACTTAAGTACAGACCAGGTTTCTGTTTGTTAAAGAACCTGGGCTCATACCTACCCTGGGCATGCCTGGTAGTGGACAAACACTGCAGCCCAACACATGATCAGCAGGTCTACATAGAAGTGGGTCAGTCACCAACAACCAGAGAGAGATCAACTATCCTCTCCAACGTCAGGTAAGTTCTGATATTCCAAGCAGACTCCAATTTAATCCATCCAGAACTTTCCCTCTCTTAATGATGAAACAGTGGGAACCAAAACTCACCCTGAACTGACTTTGTGAAATTCATTTGAATATTTCACCATTGTATAAACAAGTTAAGTTGATAAGTGAAAGAGCACTTAACTGGTGTCATTTCTTTGTTGTTCATTCAGTATTCAATGTTTGAACTTATCTCTAATTCTATCTCTCGAAGCTACAAGTATTTCTAAGTGTACAAGCTTAAGGAGAGTTATCCCTGAGCCTCATTTGAGTAGTTTTGACAGTCCCGAGGAAAAATGAAAATTTCTTTCAATGACTAGTGCCGGAAAGTTGCTCCTCCCATACCTCTTAGAGAGAGGATGGAGGTGAAACTTTGACATAACTAATAGAGAAAACACTATAAGCCCTTCACCTTGAGAACACATAACCCACTCCCAACTCTCGTCACGCTTACAATGGGTAGGCAAGTTACAGACTGGTATGCACTTTTTTGTTTATGTTTTTTAAGTTTACAGCATTTTAATATGGGTTTTAACGTAGATTTTACTTGAGATTTTTAAAAGTCACAGCAATAAGGAAATAATTCATTATTGCAGTAAAATCTATAATATTAGACCATCCACTAACTCTGATAGCAAGGAACAAAGATATGTATGTAGTTCACAAGTTTTCACGACAGAATATGTTATCATTTCCCAAACTTGCGAGTCATATGCTTGTTCAAAATTTGAAACAGCAATGCCACAGAAAGAATTATGTTGAATTTTTGGCAACGGCACTAACTGAGAATCAAAACCACAATAAAGGATGAAAATTTTGCCAACAAACAAATGGAAAACTTCAGGCAGAGGAATAGACAGAGCAATCAAAAGTGATTTTGCTTTGGTAATTAGAACGTTTTTGATCTTGAATTGCTGTTTGCTTGTCGTGCATGCTGGAAGTTTTGCTCTGAAAAAAGTGGAGTCAGCCTGCAGCACAACCACATCAACCTAGTTGTTTGCAGTCTGAAGGATCTGACCATGCACGTGGAGCCCAGTCTCAAGCCGGTGTCTTTCTGCCTTTCGTCTTCCACGCTTGGCATCACAAAGCTGGAGACCATCGCCTGGACATCAGGGTGAGGGAGGACGACTGGAGACCTTGGTCCTTGTTACAGGGTGAGGAAGGACGGCTGGAGACCTTGGTCCTTGTTACAGGGTGAGGAAGGACGGCTGGAGACCTTGGTCCTTGTTACAGGGTGAGGAAGGACGACTGGAGACCTTGGTCCTTGTTACTGGGTGAGGAAGGACGACTGGAGACCTTGGTCCTTGTTACAGGGTGAGGAAGGACGACTGGAGACCTTGGTCCTTGTTACTGGGTGAGGAAGGACGACTGGAGACCTTGGTCTTGTTACAGGGTGGGCTGATGCAGGACATTATGAGAAGAACTATGGAGATGCTGCTTGGAAGGAGAGGCTGAAGACTGAAGACTGCTGAGCAGATCCTTGCAGAGGAGTGAAGGTCTAAAACAGCAAAGTTCTTGGTCTCCACATGTATTGTGGGAACCAAAAGTACAGTGCACTTTAAATGGACCAGGGAAGACTAGTGATCTGAGCTAAAGCAAAACTGGTTGAAACAGGATCTACAACGCTGTCAGTAGAATGATCTCTTTCAAGGATGCAGCCAGGTCTGTGAGTTAGTGTGCCAGCAGACTGATTGAGACCACAAGACTCTAACAGGCTCATCAGATGGGCGATGTGAGCGACGGAAGAATTTTAACCAACTATCAAGCAACCTTTCATGGAGTTCGTGTATTCCAAAGATCAGGAAACTGAAAGAAAAATACATTTCTCTGTTGTTGTTTTTTTTCTTTCTAGGTGGACAAAAAATATAGTGACGTCTCAGGCGTTGACACTGTGAGTTGTTTCGTTTCAAAAGAGAAGGATTGAAAATGGAAATCTGAGGTGGTGGTGATTAGAGGGGAAAAAACTATTGGAGATCACATGGTCATTCTGCATCCACGTGAAAACCACATAAATATATGTCACGTATCCAGGTGGCGCCAAATCTCAGCGCTTGGAATTATCATTGCTGGGCAGAATCTGAACTCTTTGATGCCTGATAAATTCAAAACTATCATCTATGACACTGTCTTTAATTGCTGCCTGCTTCTCTCTCTTGCCACAATATGGGCGTTGACTACAGCCTAAGTCATTATTGCATCACAGGAACTGGTGAAACCAGATTTCTAAAGAAGTACGGTGGTTATATTTTGTGGATCTAAAGAAATGAATGGAGACCCTACAGAAGGGCTGGGAGGCAGGAGGATGGCTGATGATGTGAATCCCTTTCTGTTTCCTCCTTCCTCCTCTTCTTCACCCAACACGTGGCAGGCTGACGCCAAGATGCAAACTCCGCAACTTGAAGCTCAAGGATGGGTCTGTGGTGGAAGGCTTCAATTTAATGCAGCTCATCACACGTGTAACAGAAATGGAAACCATCTTCATTGGGAGGAAACGAGGATAGGGAGGCTGCAACACAAAGTGTCAGGTACAAATTCCTTCTCCTACCGCCCCTCTCCACCTCAAAAAGTTCACTTTCATGATAAAAGTGGCGAGTGGACGTCTTGACAAACAGTTGAACTGTAGTTCAAATGAAGTAGCACGAAGGGAGAGAAGAGGACATGGAAAAACGAGTGTGACTGAGGGACAATATGTGCAAGAAGCTGTCAGCCAGCGAAGGTGGACATACGTCAATATAAAAACACAGCGAACTCGACAGTTTCGACACAGAATGTTCACAGAATGTGTAATTCCGGAGGCAAATATCCCAAGCAACAGCAAAAGCACCATGATAAAGCCCACACAACGTTCAACAGCATGTAGGGCAGAAAAACCATAACAGCTGCACAGAAAAAGGGAAGCAGAGATAAACTCATTCTCTTCGTCTGAGGAACATAACGTAAAGTGACCGTAAAGTGACTTCTAATGTTTAATATGGATTAACTAACTTATATAAATGATATTTTCTAATCTTCTGTGTATTTTCTTTGCTAGAAACATAGACTCTGAAAAGACGCAGAAGAAAATGTGAACTATTTTACGAGGAAAACTAATGCCGTGTTTAAAACAATCAGAATTGTTCCGTGTTCAGCTGTAACAATCGTTCTGTCCACTCCAGTGTGAAACCACCACTCCATTTTCAAATCCGGTATTGTATATGCCGATCCTGTCTGTTCATCCATTGCTGGCCCATCTGTGTATATTCTCAAGTGATTTCGATATTTTTCTTCAACGTAACATTTTAAAAGGATAGTTAGATTGTTTACATTTCCGTCTTTTTTCACATGTATTAAGTAAACGTTACAAAAGCTCCTTGAAGTTCCTATTTTGGTGTCAAGAAGGTCCAAAAGAAGGAGAGAAAGGAGAGAAAGACAAACACAGAACCTCTTTCAAAAAAAATCTTCTAACGTTTCATAATATCAGAAATGTATGTTGCCAAAGTAATCCAAGATGAGACTGGTTTCGCTCTTTGGGAAAATCAGAATCGGATCTAAGTTTGATTCCAGTCCTCACATCAGACTGACTCTACAGTAGCGTTTCTTCGTCATCTTGTTCCTTAGGTTTACTGGTAACATTATTTGGAAAACTGTCCGAATTGGACACATGACAAATGTGTCAACCGCTGTTTCTTATCATTTTATTTACTGTAGACATTTTAGAAATCAAACGCCCTAGTTTTCTTCAGAATCCTGCCGGGTTACGATCACTTGCATATAATGCATTCCATGTTGACATATGGTGGGGTTTTTCTTTTTTATCATTAGGAACACTTTCACTTTACATTCCCTTCGTTTCTGGTTTATTATTCGATTATTAATGCGACCCCACCATCGCCATAATACTGTAGCAAATCGCTTTTGAGTTTGTTTCTGTGTTGACTACTTTCTTAGTCAAGCCAAGGGTCTTATATTCGATTACTGGTACACTATAATTTTCTTCAAACATAAAAAAGCACTACCGAGCAAAGCATTGTTTAATGTCTGAAAGAGCTTCGTTGATGTCAACGTTCATCAAGTAAGATGTTTGTTCTAAGTTTCTTTGCATTAATCGTATACAATTTTTTTAGTCTTCGAATTCAGTTTGTTCCCACACACTTTTTCCCAATTTAAAACTACTCCCATTTACATTTACCCTTTTGTCAACATTCACATCAGCATGAGTTCAACATACGTCATATGTTTTCATTCTATTTATGGGCTGGCATTTACAGCAATGTCTATGCCAAGACAAACGTCTCCATGTCACAGCCTTGGTTGTGGCGATATCTTGTCCTTAAAAACATTCTGCTATGAGGACGTTAAACTCATCCTTCCTCTGAAACATGAAACTTCAATAAACATCTTGACAAAATAACAGTCGACATTACTCCATCCGGCTGTTAAACTGTGTAAATTTACCAAACAATTTTATGATGTCTGACATCCCAATTCGGCATTAAAAAAAATGTTTGTTTCTTTTGCAAGTCACAAACGTTCAATAAACAATTACAAAGTAATATACAACCTATCTTTGAAGTACAACATGATTATAGTCCGTGTATTGCCGTCCTTCAGTGGTTCCCCTTCATCCACATCATCACTGTTGTTTCTCATTCAAACTCTTGTGCATGCATCAAAATCACCATGCAGCTAAGCAAGGCACATTTCCCAAAGATCCTAAGAAATCCATTTTACGCCGTTCTACAATCAAAAACCGTTTAATAAATCCATGTTGCCGTAAAAATCAGAAGAGCTTGGGAACAGAACAGCATCACCGCCGTGTCTGTGCGAAAAGATCAGTGGACAGTTTTAACACGCATGTGCTGTCATATTCAATATTATTTTGTTTGTTTAACATATCGCGAGAATTTTATTAACACAGAGCGTTATCTCTCCTGACAACTCTGCTGTGATAACAATGACCATTTTAATGCTCGTTAAAATAAAAGTGTCATAGATACATGTCCATGGAAATGAGCAGAGACAGTTTCAACAGGAAATCAAAAATCCAAATCAATCAATCAGTTCACGATCAAGTAAACGGGAGACACCTTTGATATTATGTTATAAGGCGCGCGCGCGCGCGCGCGCGCGCGCGCGTGTGTGTGTGTGTGTGTGTGTGTGTGTGTGTGTGTGTGTGTGTGTGTGTGTGTGTGCGCACGTCGCGCGCTGTGTGTGTGTGTGTGTGTGTGTGTGTGTGTGTGTGTGTGTGTGTGTGTGTGTGTGTGTGTGTACAAGCATGCGCGCGCATCGGGCTTGTGCGTGCATTCGTGCGTGCTGTGTGTGTGTGTGTGTGTGTGTGTGTGTGTGTGTGTGTGTGTGTGTGTGTGTGTGTGTGTGTGTGTGTGTGTGTGTGTGTGTGCGCGCGCATGCAAGCGTGTGTGCGCGTCCATGCTTGTGTGTGTGTGTGTGTGTGTGTGTGTGTGTGTGTGTGTGTGTGTGTGTGTGTGTTTACAATACTGCTCTCTCTCTCTCTCTCTCTCTCTCTCTCTCTCTCTCTCTCTCTCTCTCTCTCTCTCTGTGAGGTTTGCAACTTTTGTCACGCTTATCTTCCGAAGTGCCACCTCGCTAACACTCGGAACGGCAATCCCTTGGTCCATTGCCAAATGTTATAATGATTGATGTGCGGCGTTGCGTGGGTGGGTAGGAGGGGTGTGGTTGGCGGGAGGGAAATTATGCATGTTATGTTCCTAATTTCGAAAGTTCAAAATCCAGGTAAACGATACCGAATGAAGACAGTATGGTAAAGGATTTGAAATGCGCACAGTATTGTACAGGATACGAAATGTGCACAGTATTGTACAGGATACGAAATGTGCACAGTATTCTACAGGACGCGAAATGTGCACAGTATTGGACAGGACACGAAATGTGCACAGTATTGGACAGGACACGAAATGTGCACAGTATTGTACAGGATACGAAATGTGCACAGTATTGTACAGGACACGAAATGTGCACAGTATTGTACAGGATACGACATGTGCACAGTATTGTACAGGACACGAAATATGCACAGTATTGTACAGGACACGAAATGTGCACAGTATTGTACAGGACACGAAATGCGCACAGTATTGTACAGGATACGACATGTGCACAGTATTGTACAGGATACGAAATGTGCTCAGTATTGTACAGGACACTAAATGTGCACAGTATTGTACAGGATGCGACATGTGCACAGTATTGTACAGGACACGAAATGTGCACAGTATTGTACAGGACACGAAATGTGCACAGTATTGTACAGGACACGAAATGTGCACAGTATTGTGCAGGACACGAAATGTGCACAGTATTGTACAGGACACGAAATGAGCACTATATTGAAAAGAATACGAAATGTGCACAGTATTGTACAGGATACGACATGTGCACAGTATTGTACAGGACACGAAATGTGCACAGTATCGTACAGGACACAAAATGAGCACTATATTGTAAAGGATACGAAATGTGCACAGTATTGTACACGATACGAAATGTGCACAGTATTGCACAGGACACGAAATGTGCACAGTATTGTACAGGACGCGAAATGTGCACAGTATTGTACAGGATGAGACAAGTGTACAGTATTGTACAGGACACGAAATGTGCACAGTATTGTACAGGCTACGACATGTGCACAGTATTGTGCAGGACACGAAATGTGCACAGTATTGTACAGGACACAAAATGCGCACAGTATTGTAGAGGATACGACATGTGCACAGTATTGTATAGGATACGAAATGTGCACAGTATTGTACAGGACACGACATGTGCACAGTATTGTACAGGATACGACATGTGCACAGTATTGTACAGGATACGAAATGTGCACAGTATTCTACAGGATACGACATGTGCACAGTATTGTACAGGACACGAAATGTCCACAGTATTGAACAGGACACGAAATGTGCACAGTATTGTACAGGACACGAAATGTGCACAGTATTGTACAGGACACGAAATTAGCACAGTATTGTAAAGGATACGAAATGTGCACAGTATTGTACAGGACACCACATGTGCATAGTATTGTACATGACACGAAATGTACACAGTATTGTACAGGACACGAAATGAGCACTATATTGTAAAGGATACGAAATGTGCACAGTATTGTACAGGATACGAAATGTGCACAGTATTGTACAGGACACGAAATGTGCACAGTATTGTACAGGACGCGAAATGTGCACAGTATTGTACAGGATACGACATGTGCACAGTATTGTACAGTACGCGAAATGTGGACAGTATTGTACAGGATACGACATGTGCACAGTATTGTACAGGACACGAAATGTGCACAGTATTGTACAGGACACGAAATGTGCACAGTATTGTACAGGACACGAAATGTGCACAGTATTGTACAGGACACGAAATGAACACAGTTTTGTAAAGGATACGAAATGAACACAGGTTTGTCAAGGATACGAAATGAATCTTTCATAGGATACGAAATGTGCACAGTATTGTATAGGATACGATATTAAGACAGTGTTGAGAAGGATACGGGATGAACAGAGTATTGTTAAGGATACGAAGTGAACACAGTAATGTCAAGGATACGAAATGAGAACAATATTTTCAAGGATACGAAATGAACACCAAGGATACAAAATGAGCACAATCTGGTAAAGGAATCGAAATAACCACAGAACTGTCAAGGATACGAAATGAGCACAGTATTGTTAAGGATACAAAATGAACACAATATTATGAAGGATACAAAATGAACACAGCATTGTCAAGAATATGAAATGAACACACAGTATTGTAAAGTATACAAAACGAACGCAGTATTGTCAAGGATAAAAATGAAACAGTACTGTAAAAGATGCGGAACGAACACAGTGTTGTAAAGGATACGAAAGGAACACAATATTATCAAGGACATGAAAGGAACACAATATTGTCAAGGACATGAAAGGAACACAATATTGTCAAGGACATGAAAGGAACACAATATTGTCAAGGACATGATAGGAACACAATATTGTCAAGGACACGAAAGGAACACAATGTTATCAAGGACATGAAAGGTACACAATATTGTCAAGGACACGAAAGGAACACAATATTGTCAAGGACACGAAAGGAACACAATATTATCAAGGACATGAAAGGTACACAATATTGTCAAGGACACGAAAGGAACACAATATTGTCAAGGACACGAAAGGAACACAATATTGTCATGGACACGAAAGGTACATAATATTGTCAAGGATACGAAATGTACACAATATTGTCAAGGAAACGAAAGGTACACAATATTGTCAAGGACACGAAAGGCACACAATATTGTCAAGGACACGAAAGGAACACAATATTGTCATGGACACGAAAGGTACATAATATTGTCAAGGATGCGAAAGGTACACAATATTGTCAAGGAAACGAAAGGTACACAATATTGTCAAGGACACGAAAGGCACACAATATTGTCACACGAAATGAACACAGCATTTTACAGGATACGAAATGAACCCGGTGTCGTAAAGAATACCAAATTAACACAGTGCTGTAATGGATACGAAATGAATACAGTATTGTAAAGGATACGAAATGAACACAGTATTGTCAAGGATACGAAATGAATAATGTATTGTAAAGTCTACAACACGGGCAAGCTTTTGGAAAGGATACAAAATGAACACAATATCGTGAAGGATAGGAAATGAACGCGGTGTTGCAAAGGCTACTATATGAGCACAGTATTACAAAGGATACAAGATGAGCACAGTTATTCTAAAAGATACGAAATGAACACAATATTGTACAGGATAGGAAATGAGCAGAGTATTGTAAAGGATACAAAATGAGCACAGTATTGTACAGGATAGGAAATGAGCACAGTATTGAAAAGAATACAAAATGAGCAAAGAATTGTCCAGGATACGAAATGAGCACAGTATTGTAAAAGATACAAAATGAACACAGTATTGTACAGGATACGAAATGAGCACAGTATTGTAAAGGATACAAAATGAGCACAGTATTGTAAAGGATACAAAATGAGCAAAGAATTGTCCAGGATACGAAATGAGCACGGTACTGTAACTATTTCAAAATCGTATCGTGTCGGCAGCTTGACCACGAACTTACTCTGAGAGAGAGGAGAGAGAGAGAAGAGAGAGAGAGAGAGAGAGAGAGAGAGAGAGAGAGAGAGAGAGGAGAGAGAGAGAGAGAGAGAGAGAGAGAGAGAGTCACTGTCAGACAGACACAGACAGACAGACAGACAGACAGACAGACTTACACAGGATGAAGAGAAAGACTCAGAGAGAGAGAGAGAGAGAGAGAGAGAGAGAGAGAGAGAGAGGGAGAGAGAGGGAGAGATGGGAGAGAGAGAGAGAGAGAGAGAGAGAGAGAGAGAGAGAGTCACTCTCAGAGACACACAGAGAGAAAGAGAGTCACTCTCAGAGACACAGAGAGAGAGAGACAGAGACAGACAGACAGACAGACAGACAGACAGACAGACAGCCAGAGAGAGAGACAGAGAGAGAGAGCACACTAACGATAACAAGAGAGGACAAATCAACTTACCCACGATGTTGACAACACATTCAACTCCGTCACAAGAGAATGTGGTAGTTTTAGGAAATGCGGTGAATGTAGTAGTCAAGCCCAGCTCACTGGAAGTGCCGCTCGTCGCCGTCAGAGTAAAGATACCGTTATACGTTGACGCAAGTGTACATGTAGAAGAAGAGTTACATCGACCAAAAGTGCAAAACGATGACAGCTCAGACTTGAGGTCCCAGGGGATTTGTGCTGTTGAGTAACCCTCACAGGTTAAGACGGCTGTTGTGTTCTCCAAAACATCCATAGAACCATCAGTACAGTTCTGGATACTTGTTGCACCTGTACACACACACACACACACACAAACACACACACACACACACACACACACACACACACACACACACACACACACACACACACACACACACACACAGACAGAACCAGTAATACTTATTTCACATGCACGCACGCATGCACGCAAGCACGCTCGCACGCACCCACGTACACACGCACGCACGCACAAATACATACATACATACATGCTTAATACATACATACATATGTACATGCTCGCAGATATAAAGGGCCATTCATTCACTAAAGGTTGTGTGTTCAGTATAGATTCTGCGCAAACACACACACACACACACACACACACACACACACACACACACACACAGAAACAAGAGAGAGAAAGAGAGAGAGAGAGAGAGGAAGGGAGGGAGGGAGGGAAGGAGAGAGAGGGGGGGTGAGAGTGAGAGGGAGGGAGGGAAGGAGGGAGGGAGAGAGATTCAGATTCAGATGATTTACTCATTTAAGGCCATAGCCCCACATGAAGATGGCGATGACAACGTTACAGGAATATTATTTCTGTTCTCAACCAACACAATCCTGTTAATGCCAACACATTATTTCATCTGCTACAATGAACACCATCGCATATTGTTGTTTTCTTTTTCAACACTATTTGCATGAATGCACACACACCCCACGCATAAGTATGTGTGGGTGGAGACATATGAGCTCTCTCTCTCTCTCTCTCTCTCTCTCTCTCTCTCTCTCTCTCCCCCCCTCCCCCAATGCCCTCTTCCCCCTCCCCCTTCCCTCCCTATCCCCAACGATACCTTATCACCCATTGATCATTTCCATTCTCTTCCAATCATTATTAGCATTACCCACACCCCCACATACAACTACCCACACATAACTACTATCATCACCATCACCACCCATTGAAGTCGCTTATTTATTTAACTATTCATTTATTTATTTTCATTCTTTATTTTTTTCCTTTTTTAACTATCTATTGTTTCCTTATTATTTTTTTCCTTTTGATTTTTGATTTATCTTTTTTGTTCTATTTATCTTCTTTCCCTTTTATTTCCTCTTTCATTTTATTTTTTTTGATTTGATTTGATTGTGTGTGGGTTTTTTTGTGGCCCCCGTAAGCACTATTATCAATCCACCGTAATCACTACAGTCACTAATGTATCATACTACTCTACAAAACAAGCTACAAATCCCCATTGTTTCACCCCCTCTCTTACCTGCCCCCTCTCCCCCTCACTATTTTCTCTCCCATGATCCTCTCCTGCCTGGCCTCGTTTCCGTCCGGCGGCCACTTTTGTCATGTGCCGTATATGAGAAGATAAGTGGTTTCTCGTTCTTCGTTTTCGCTGTCCTAAGTGCTGTTTGTTTTTGCCTGAAGAAGACCCAGCAGGTCGAAATGCATTGTGTCTTGTCCTGTACTTTCTTTGTCGATGTACTTGGCGGTAACTAACCCCCCTCTCTTTTTAAATCGATCTTCATTTGTTTTTGGTTGCACATTTTCTCAAAACAGTTGAAATCCACATGGAAAACATGTCAAAATAAGTTGTCTGGTCCAAATATATCCAGTTTATTTCAAGGGAAGGAAATGTTATAACTGGGTGCAAATATTTAAAAAAAAAGTCCCATCCATGCAATTTTAGCAGATATCAAATATGTTTTAATTTAGGGAATATTTAAACTACTATCAGTTTTACTTGTAACTGTTGTCCTTCTACCAACTCTGCATTGTTTTCCGTTCCACTCAAATCGAAAATAAAAACACTTTTGGAAACCTGCCATGAAAGCTTCGGCTGGATTATGCAACAAAATCTAGTATATCATCTTCGAAAAACTTAAAGACTTCAGAATAGCGACCATCCCCAGCGCGGTATTATCACAAGATTTGAAACAATGCCACACCTCTTTATATTTGCCGTAGCAATTCATTGCCTGGTGATGCTTTAGATCGCTTGTTAGTTGAATGCCTACTATCTTAAACACTGTCTGGGTTCAAGTTTATTTTCAAATGTGGTCAGTACCTTTTATTTGAATTTTTTTTCATGGAGCCTACCCAAACTGCCTGGGGTTTTATCATTTACTGTGTAAAAAGAGTACTAGCTAAACATTTCTACCCTATATGTACTTTGTGCAAAACATTCTTTGCCTCCTACGTTCATGAACTGAGTTTTATCAGCAAACTCATATACTTTATTATCTCGCTTCATTCATAAAGATTCTCTTAATGTCTTTGTTTTCACAAATACCTCAACACAAAATAAATAATGAAAAATAAGAGGAGATAGGGTCCCCTTGTCCACATCCATGTCACACACTCAACCATTCTGGCAGCTGCCCATTAACTATAACAGTCGACTTCATGTTTTTGACAGTATTTCAGTAACTGTAATGTCAAATTTAAAATGAAGTTTTTCAGTGACCTTTTATATGCTACTATGAAGAAAATGTGACCTAAACGGTGCAAACGTTTAGATTGCCTTCCTGTGTTGTACACTATATGTACAAAGATTATTCGAAGTTTTTTTTCTTTTATAGTGAGTGTGCATTTGAATGAAGATTTCATTTTTCCACAGTCGCGCTAGTGACGTTGGATTACTTCTTTTTTTCTGGGGGAAACTTTACAGGAAAGGTTTTGTTGCACCAGTCGCAAATAATTCCTCTTTGTATTTGCAGGGAGAATTTGTTTGGAAAAGATTCCATTTTGCACCAGCTACAAGTATTGGTTAAATGCTTTCCCTATGAGGGGGTAGCCAGATTCTGTTGCTGGAGATGAGTAGTTAATTTGAAGTTTACATTTTCGTAAAGATTTCCGCCCGTGCAAGAGTTGGTCTTGGTCAAACAGTGATTGTTCCCTTTAGCTTGTGGTTGACCCACAGAGCATTTTTAAAGGTCGTCTGCGCACCGGGACGTGGAATACACACTTTTTGTTTTTCTTTATGTGAAGTCTTCCGCGAAATGCAATTATTTCCCGTGCTTTAATGCTCTAATACGTTGGTGCAGCTTTCCATCAACTTCCCTGTTCGATGCATGTATGAGCTCCAAACGGCACCCTCCTGGGTAGTGGGTAGGTCTGGTACCCACTCAGGACGATTGCCGGAACCGTAATCATGGA
>CM031626.1:47681327-47686327 GCA_018398815.1 Conus ventricosus
CTCACTAATGGGACGGTTCATATAACTATCAGACTCATCTTTAAACCCTTCTGACCCCTCTTGGTTTGGCTCATTCTCAGTATTTAACTCCAACATGTGTTGAAAATGTTGAAACCACATCTCAGCTGAAATATTATTTCTAAGCTGTGTCCTTTTTGCGATACCTTGTGGATTACAGCCCAGAAATCATTCTGAGACTTTATAGATGTTACTAATTTATCTATAAATGATTTTTTTATATTCTTTTCTTTTCTCTTTAATGAAAATTCTATTCACGCCTGGCTATAACGTTTGCAGTTCTGTCAGTGTCTTTTAACGAACGGCGACTTATTTTCAATAATTTCCTAGTCTTTCTTTTATCAAGAACGCATTCATTTATCAAACCAGTCCTTTGATATTTTATCATGACCTGGTGTACATTTTTTCATGCATGAAGCATATTCCAATATTATCTTCGTTAAACACTTTTAAGTGCATGATTAACATCAGTATCTATTAAACGTGTGGCAATATCAAAATTTTAACTCGCTTTTTCAGCACGTCGGGTATCACAGAACGAAGAAGCGCATTCATCATTCCTGGCCTCTTTGGTTAGCGTCTACTAATTTTCCACATGGGAAACAAACATGAAGTGATACAGGGAAATGATCAGAATCTATTCGTTCTACAACTTGTAATTCACAAACATCACATGGAAGAGCAAAGAGTTCGTTTAACAATATGAAATAATCATTCACACTACTTCCAGAGTCAGAAACATAATGTATAGCAGCCATTTAGGATGCACAAGTTCAAAGCAGTGCACATGTTTAATAACAACTTCCCATAATTGTTCAGATTTTTATCTTGGGAGCATCGATTAATACTGAGTGACTGACTATCATGTAGAGTATCAAACTGAACCCACAGAAATCCTGAGAGATCTCAGACGTTCTACCATTTAAATCTCCATTCAAAATAACATAAACATCTTGTATATTACTTAGTGGATAATTAGAAATTTTTCCAGTGTATCAACACCATTATCTACATCAAAATAGACATAAAAAGGAGATCCTTCAGAGGGGGGTGGGGGGTGGGGGGATGTACGAGCAGACATACCAAATATCCCTGTCTGTTCCAAACAAGAATTTGTCAATCAAGAAGGCAATTACATTTGGATAATTTACTTCAATCGATCTGACAAAGGGGATGAATTCATTTTTCATTAGACAGATGACACCTCTAGATCGTCTCCCTTGACTTGTGAATTCAATCGCAGGCTTGCAAAATGTTTTATAATCAACAAACAAATCATCACTGCATTCATCGATAAATGTTCCTGTTAAGCAGACAAAGTCGAACTAACTAAGGAATTAGATAAAATCGGAATCCATGACATTAAACCATTGATATTCCATGTCAAGAAAGCAAAAGGTTTGTGACCAGCAGAAGACATCGTGTACTTCGTGTATTTACACGTGCAACCAGCCTGCAGCTCTGCAAAACAGGCCTCGCACAACGAACTCTACCGATGCTATGGCACTGGACTTCCCTTTTTCTGTACTGGTTGCAAGGCATTTTTATCATGTAGCCGGCCGACTTCTCACCTTGATTCAGCTAAGTTGCCATGAGCATCGAGGAAGTATTTTTTGCTATCAATGATCAGATGATTGAAACTCATTGAAACTTTTCCCCCCTCGGCTCTGGCTTTTTTCGAAATAGGGAGAGAAGCCACGCCTTGTCTCCCTGACACGAAAAGAGAAATCCTCTCCAACAAAAATTTTGCTGCCCCTCAGTTTCGCTTTGGCTTTAAGGATTCTCACCTTATCTTTGTAAGAGGAGCAGTGGGCTATGATGGGAGAGTCGGTTTTAGCATTTAGTCTGTGAACACGATCAAACTCAACTTCCTGTGCCACATCCAATCTGTCCGTAATCAGGTCACGCACTTTTCCTTCGCACTGCTCATTTGTCTCCGTTTGGTGTTTGGGGATACCATAAAAGATAATATTATTGCGTTTAGACCGACATTCTAAATCATCTGTTTTTCTCTCTAACTACTCTACCTTAGCTAAAGTTCAGAGTTTTTCTTTGCCAGGTCCAAGTTTTCTTTTCTCAAATTCCCCATCTCCTCCCACAGCTCATCAAACCCACTATGCATGGCAGCAAACTTGTCACGAAGGTCGTTTAAGCTGTTCTCCTTGGCAGTAAACTTGCAGTCCAGCTTGTTCATGACGTCTGCTATGGTGGGTCACTGAGGAGAAAACAGAGTCGTCTGCCCGGCGTCCAGAGAGGCCCCGGTCCTGTCCGCGCTGATCCTCCATCCTGTCATGGCATTCTGGCTGTTCAGCCTTGACTGCTGCAAGCTGGTGGGTCCAGGGTTCTGCTCGACGTCCCCGCGGCGAAGAAGCAAACTTCCCCGGAACAACAGAGTGAAGAGCAAGCCTAAAGTGACACCGGCAGCTCTGGTTCACAGGGTCAGAATGGCGACTCGCTTTGCACTTTTCTCAGTGGCCCTTTTCAACATGAAGTTGATGTAAACTGACAAAAAGGAGCCACACGATGCTCTGAAGACCAGAGGGGCTGACGGTATGGTGTCTTCAGAACTTGCTGACAAAAGTACGGGGTCCAACTCAGTGTCAGTACCTCAACATTGACGAAAACAACGCCACAGTTTCCACAGCAACCCCACGATACAAACCGCGGTCCCCGCCCCTCAGAGAGAGAGAGGAGAGAGAGAGAGAGAGAGAGAGAGAGAGAGAGAGAGAGAGAGAGAGAGAGAGAGAGAGAGAGAGAGAGAGACATCGGCTGAGAGAGAGACAGGGATCGACTGAAAGAGAGAAAGAGAGAGAGAGAGAGAGAGACAGAGACAGAGAGAGAGAGAGAGACAGAGAGAGAGAGAGATCAGCTGAAAGAGAGAGAGAGAGAAGGGGGAGAGAAAGAGAGAGAGAGAGAGAGAGAGAGAGAGAGAGAGAGAGAGAGAGAGAGGAGAGATCGACTGAAAGAGAGAGAGAGAGAGAGAGAGAGAGAGAGACAGAGAGAGGGAAAGAGAGATTGGCTGAAAGAGAGAGAGACAGAGAGAGAGAGCAGCTGAAAGAGAGAGAGAGAGAGAGGCAGAGAGAGAGAGAGATCAGCTGAAAGAGAGAAAGAGAGAGAGAGAGAGAGAGAGAGAGAGAGAGAGAGAGAGAGAGAGAGAGATCGACTGAAAGAGAGTTAGAGAGAGAGGGGAGGGGGGGATCGGCTGAGAGAGAGACAGAGAGAGAGAGAGAGAGAGAGAGAGAGAAGAGAGAGAGAGAGAGAGAGAGAACGGTCGATGTACAGAGAGAGAGAGAGAGAGAGAGAGAGAGAGAGAGAGAGAGAGAGAGAGGAGAGATCGACTGAGAGAGAGAGAGAGAGAGAGAGAGAGAGAGAGAGATCGACTGAGAGAGAGACAGAGACAGAGATCGACTGAGAGAGAGAGAGAGAGAGGAGAGAGAGAGAGAGAGAGTCGGCTGAGAGAAAGAGGGAGAGAGAGAGAGATCGGCTGAAAGAGAGAGAGAGAAAGAGAGAGAGAGAGAGAGAGAGAGAGAGAGAGAGAGAGAGAGAGAGAGATCGACTGAGAGAGAGAGAGAGAGAGAGAGAGAGAGAGAGAGAGAGAGAGAGAGAGAGATCAGCTGAAAGAGAGAGAGAGAGAGACAGAGACAGAGAGAGACTGAGAGATCGGCTGAAAGAGAGAGAGAGAGAGAGAGAGAGAGAGAGAGGGAAGAGAGAGAGAGAGAGAGAGAGAGAGAGAGACAGAGAGAGAGATTCGGGTGTATCGGATTCGGATTCTGATGTTTTATTCATATAGCCTTGGCCCATTATGAAGGGGTGGGTGAACATAATACATCATATAAAACAAATACACATGCTTGTATAACAAATCAAACACAATCAATTTAGAACTTCAAGAGGTAGCTATTTCTCGAAATTTAAACGCCTTGTATAGAAACAAGGACAACTTTCAAACAACGTCAGTTGAAGTTGATGACATCAATATATCAATTTAAACAGGGAAGGTTGTCTATAAAATTTGGGCTGAATGAATTCAGTTCTAATATTCCTTAAGGCTGGACAGCAAAGAACAGAATGGATTTCATTTTCCTGAGATTCTTTACAAAGTGGACACAGCAGATCATTGTCATCAACAGTGGCTTTGTATCTTAACTTATGAACTGCCAGTTCTGAAATTCCAAATTTGAATTTGGTCATGACATACTTTAAAGTGTCTGTCCATTTCTAAAGTTAAATAAGGTTTCAAATCATGAAAATTGCAAACATGCCTATAGAAATCAACATGTCACTATTCTGCACGTGATTTGACTATCTTTGCCAAGAGCAGGCAATCAATCATTGACGAAAGCAACGTATGAATTGTTTAACATTGCCAACACCTTGATTTAACCATGCAAAACCAAAACCATATTCAAAGAGACAAATACGTACTTTACTTACCCAGTTGTTTTTCCCTCTAGCATCGAGATCATAATTATAACATGTTATAAGCTTTGCGTGGTAATCTGTGCTCTGCATGTAAGTAAGCTCAGCCAATAAACGGATGCATTTAACTGCTGAATATATGTACAAGGGGGAATCTATTAGTCTCACCATAGATAAGATCATTAGGCGTTCGCCTGTCTCCACACCCAAAAACCCTTTCAATGCGAACAGGTGTACAGATTCACAATATATGGCAGCATTGTCTAATCCCACAATAATTTATTCAGACCCATATTGTACAACTGATTGAATTTGAGTATCAAACAACTTGATAAAAAACATACAAAGACGTATTATTGAGGATGTACAGCTTTTTCATGATACTGAGCAGCACATTTTCGGCCCTGCTTGCAAGATCCTTGCACGTACTAACAAAACTCAGAGTGTAGAGAAAAAATATACCCAAATACTTATAAGCATTCAAACAGGCTGGGGATGTAATCATAGAACCACCTTTCTCTTGCACTCAATAACCACCCTTTCGAAAGACAATAATGTTACTT
>CM031626.1:47696327-47783827 GCA_018398815.1 Conus ventricosus
ATGTCTTTATTTATTGACTTTATCATTTTTATAATACGCCATGATCTATTTTTATTAAAAAATTTAAAATTAAGTTCTTAAAATATTATTGCATTATAAATGGATCAAAATGATGCTTTGTTATTGGCGGTTTTGGCGTGCAGTTGTCCTTTTCTGTATTTAGTGGTTCAGATTTTTTTGATTGCTTTTGTTTTGGCTGCCATTGTTTATATATTTTATAACAGTAATAACCGCCCCAGCAGCAGCAAGGGCGCCAAAAATGGCAACAGTTTTAAGTTCAATATTCCATGAGACTTTGGCGCTGTAGGTCTTGAATTGCATGGAGTTTTTATAGCTGGCATTGAATCAACTTGTTCTGGCGTTGGCGGTGTTATGTTTTCATGATGAGTTATATTCTGTAACATTAATTTTTTTTGTCTGTTCCACTCTGCTAATTTTTTTCCTGCTTTAACACGCCCAGGATGAGGATGCTTTTCACTGGCCCCCACCTGATTCAGTTGTTTTCTGATTCTGCTGATTTTCTGGCTTGGTTACTTTCTCCACCTGATTCAATGTTTCCTGGTTCTGATGATTTTCCAGCTCGTTCATTTTGAAGGGAAACAAAATCTATATGATTAAAAGTTATTAATCCCATGATTAATGGCGATAACAATGTTCCAAATCTGTAGTATAGATCACACCCTAGAGACTCTAATGACTTTGTTTAAAACTGGATCTTGCGTTAAATCATACGTAAGATCTTGTTCAGAATCAATGGGAGCAAATCTACTGACTAGTTTAGTGTACAAACTAAGAAACCGTTTGCCCAACGCTTTTTACCATTCTCGACCCCAACTGCGCCTCATACTGTTATGATACTTTATAATGTCTTGTGGCGACATCTGTTGAATCTGTTCAATGCTGAATTCAGTTCCGAGGAACTGTTTTGTTTTTCACATGCTGCCAAAGAATACAGCCTCTCCTTTTTGGGCATAATAGCTTGGTCATCAACTTGGTCATTCATAAGTTCAGAAGGTTTAGGCCGCCCTGTAGCTGTAGTAGATCATCGCTGTTCATGTTTTTTATATTAATTATAATTATTTTATTTTTTAAAATGAGCACCGAAAAAACTATTGCCAACCTTGTATACCATTCTGCCGTTATTGGAGGCCTAAGTGTAGGATACTCAATGCTTGGTAAAAGCCTGTTAAAAATAAAACCACCAGATCTTGGCAAACTAGACTTTGAGGATTCAGCAAAACTGATTGCTGTTATTACAGCTTCGTTTGCCACGAAAGATTTTCTAGTCAAGCAAGGAATAATTCCAGACAGTATAAATATGTAAATAAAAATACATTTATAAAAAATGGCTTCACTCGTAATGATGATAGGAGGCGCTGTGGTGAATGCGCTTGCTTTTAGCGGAAGTAATTTCGCATTTAGTAAACTGCGGGATGACGGCGAGAGAAAAAGACATAACAAAGCTATGGAGGAACTAGCAGCTGCACAAGACGCCTATGAAAAGCAGAGACTTGAGCAGTTAGATTTTATTAATGACACACTGAAAAAACAGGGGCATGCAGCTTACATATTTAAAGATGTTGATCAAGCAATAAAACAATATTATCTAGTAACAGGCAAACCAATCCAGACATTGCCCCCACCAAAATTCAGTGACTTTTATCAACCATCAGAAAAACAAAAGATGCAAGAAATCGCGTTTATTGCCTTTGGTATGACCGTTGTGTATTTTGTTGCCCATAATATTGGCTGAATAAAAAATGAACAAAATCTATTATTCGCCCAAAGGATATTGGAAGGGAATAACAGCAATTAAAAAGCTAAGCCAAGCAGCTGGAGTCAGTGAACAAACAGCAAAGAATGGTTATCTAAACAAGCGATTTGGCAAATTTATTTACCAGCGCCTAGACGAATACAGAGACCACACTTTGTGAACGCAATACCGAACGACACCATCAAATGGATCTTCTATATTTACCCTCTGATGCGATTAGACGAAAAAGATTTAAGTACGCGCTCACAGTCATTGACATAGCTTCAAGATACAAAGATGCGGAACCATTAACACAAAAGAGTGCTTCTGCCGTTGCTGTTGCCATACAACTGATATATCAACGAGGCCCTTTAACTTATCCTCGCATGATTCAAGTCGATGATGGAAAAGAATTTAAAGGGCAAGTGAATCAATTATTGTTGAAACATAGAGTTACCATTAAAAGAGGCATTCCGGGAGTTCACAGATCGCAGTCTTTAGTTGAAAACTTTAACAAACAGTTAGCTGAAAGACTTTTCTCCTACCAGTATCACAGAGAGCTTATTGGACAATTCTCGCAACACAGAATGGGTTAGAAGACTGCCCTCAGTTTTGCGCGCAATGAATAATGAAGAATTTAAAGGACTAAAACCAGTACAAGCAATCAAAAGAAAAACAATAAATGCTGTTGAAGGAGAGACTTCATCCGGCAAACTATTACCATTTGGTTTGAAAGTAAGGCACCTTTATTTACGGGGGAAGCAGAAGGGGACACTCGCATCAGGGCAACCGATCCAATTTGGAGTGTTGACCCGTACGAAATAAAAAGAATTGTAAAAATGAATCCGCCCCTGTATTATTTACGAGAAACTGACACAACAAAACAACCAGCTCCTCAAAGATCTTTTGTGAAAGAAGAACTGCAGATAATTCCGCCAGACACAGTTCCGCTTTAATTAATTTACGGTTCTCCAGTGCCCAATTGCATATGAAAACTCTGGATTAACAAACACCCGTTTTGTGTTTGTTCTATCTAATGACTTCTTTGTTACAACAGTTGTGTTGATCTCATGTAGATTAGATCGTAGTTTTACGTTGTCATGATGAAAAGTCTTATTGCCAAACAATGCTTCTTTATAGTTGTCATGTGATATGTTTGACTGCACAACGCTGCGAGATATTCCCTTTGCTTTCTTAATGATTTTCTCCTGGCTCGAAATACTGTACATTTTCGATCTTAACCCCACATACTCCTTGATCACCTTTCCAGATAATTCATCCTTCATCTTTCCTAAAACCTTCTTATTAGTAATTGAATGCAAAGGCGAATCTTTAGGGTAATCAGATGTATCATACCATCCCGCATGTCCTTTAGCTACTTCCATTTCCATGTCTTTATAGATGTCTTCAGTAGGAATATCTATAACAAAACTGTCTGTATCTGTGTAAAGTACTCTGGACTCAGGATACGAGGGCTTAAAGTAGTCATAAAGAAACTCTAACATCAAAAGCTTTGATAATTCTAAAACAGTAAACCCAATAAATACAGGTTTGTCTAATTTGACTTTCTTTTTTTTCATCATTATACCAAAAAGCTGATCATGAAATCTTCTGAAGTCCTGATAATTAGGTTTTGAAGTCAGCTTAATTGCTTCATTCTCTCTGGTGACCAATCTGACATCTTTACGCTTGTGCGGATTCTCCATAGTCTTACCGAAACAGCTGTTGTTCATCAGCTTGAAAAGTCTTTTTCTGAAGCATCTGTGGATTTGGTTCTGAGATCAGTGTTCTTCATGATGTATGGTTTCATGAACTGTTCTTGATCGAAAGCAATTATACGATGGACAGCTGTTAACTTTAAACCATGTCTTAAATAAAATTGTAGAAGTCTGTAATGACAAACATAATTTTTTTGGCTCGAAGATTAGGCACAAGTTTAGGCGGTTCTCTTGGATTCGTCTTTAGACTTTCTGCTGCTAATGGATAGTCATTATGCAGGTCATGGAGTTCATGAGGATATTCTAAGTCAACTTCTAGAATGAAACCACGCTGTTGATCAGGCGTTAAAGCCCACCCTTTAAATTTGCCTTTTGATTATTATTCGGATCGCGCCTGTGTACATTTTTAAATTTGCGTAATGGAAGCGATTGCGCATAGCCCATCCATACAGATTGTTTGCATCTAAATACTTTGAGATTTTTTGACCTTTTACTCGGATCATAGTCATCTAAGGTATTTGTTGTTTGCTTTACAGTAATGATGCGACTCGAGCCATACTAATTCCCCCACGCAATCCGTTTTCAATATCGAATCATTGGTAAATTGACAATAAATCAATCTGTACTCAGTAAACTTTAAGAAGCGTCCAATCATCCCGGGCGCAGAAATGTAATGCGCGGGATCCAGGCTGAAAATGTTTCATGCAGGTCTTTCTATAATTTTCAAAAATACCCGCCAAAAACATGTATCGGCATCAAGTATGATTTCATGATAGTCTCCCATCGTTTTACACTCTAACTTCTGCCACGCATCTTGGAAGCATGTGGTAATCTGAATCACTGATGTCCTTTCCTCTAAGACTAAAAAAGAACGGCCTTTAGGCGGAAGTGTATCTTCTTTCAAACCTTTCCCCAAAACTGTTCTGTACTCAAAGGGTAAACACCCTTTCTAACAAGGTTGGGTCAAAATATTCTTCGTTTTTGGGGGCAGGACTTTAAGGACATAGCCAGTGACTCTAATAAACCCCATCATGTGCTGCTTAGAGTCATAAAACGACATGTTATTTAAAGTGAAAAACATGTACTTTTCTGATGACTGTGCGATGCATGACACCCTAAAGGCATCGTCTACTGCTTTCATTATAAGGGTGAGTGTCGTAACCTCGCAAGTTATGAAAGAATACAGGCAGCTTCCATGTCTTAGGATCAAACTTTGTTGAAGATTGCTTTTACTGTGCGCTGCTCCTCTGAATTTTCCCACTAATGTGATCAGGGTTTCTTTACTTTTGGATTGGATTCTTCACTGAGTTCTAACCACAAATCCAACAATGTGGGGCTGATTTATACTGTTGTTGATCTTCAGGCGCCATTATGATTTCAGATAAGTTTAGATTATTAGAACAATCGTTACGCACTTGCTGCATGCGTTTTAAGAGTATTTTGCGCATCTGGCCTCTGTACAATTCTGGTTTCGAATGGGCGCCATCCGACCTGACAATGATGGAAAGCAAATGAAAGATCTGATGATTACTCTTAGGACCGTTTTCGGAAGTTTCTGTGGCGTTGCGCCTTCTTTAAGGAACAATAAGCGACTCGAAGTCGCGTAAACTACGTATGGACTTGTTTGCAGCCGTTTCCAGTTCTTAAAACTAACTTTAGATCTGGCGGGGGCGTAGTTAGTTCTGTATTACAGTCAATGGGCCCGATACAATGTTTCTTATGTTCACTCGCGGCTTGAAAGATGGCATTCTTGTTAAACATTTTCTGCAGAATTCTTGTTTATGGTAATGCTTTGAAGTATGCCGCAAAAATCTACTCATTGTGCGTATTAATGTGAAATGCGGTAGCCCCGCTGGTGAAAACATCAGTAGTAAGTCAACATGATTTTTGTCGGGTTTCGCCAATCGTTGGACTCTTCTTGGACACTTTAATCGGTTGTAGATTTGTTTCCTCATCCCTTGTGTAGACATTAACAGTTATTGGTTTGTTTTGTTCTTCAAACTGATCAATTTGGTCTACGCTAACAGGAAAGGACACCCCACTAAAGTTAAGATCATTGATGTGCGGGTTGATAGTTAGACACTCTCTCTGCGTTTTTGCGGGCGTGATGCGCCTTGCGAGAACACACCACATAAAACATTTGTTGTCTGTATTCCTTATGTTTAAAACTGCTCTTTTTGCAACTAATGCTGGAGGTAGTGGAAATGTAACCCCTCCCTACAATCGGCGCATACTTACCCTGTTTAATCAAATTTCTTAGGACTTCGCCCTTGCCCAACCCAGAGCCTCTCATTTTGGCTTCTTCAGCGGCCACTTCAAACTGTGTAAGCAGTTCGTCTGCCCAACCGGGTGTTAAGTCATTAGAGGAAAGAATAGTTTGCTGTTTAGTTGAGACCCAGACTTCTAGGTTTTCTTCATTTATTGTTACATAGTCGATTAAAACAGCTAACATTACTTTTAACTGGCGGGTCTATTGTTAGTTTACTTGGAACTTGAGAAATAGCATGAACAACACTTGCCTGTACGTTTGTTGGGTCAATGACTTCTAAATCAATATCATTCAGTGCTCTTGATAAACGCTCTCTCTCGAGCTTTCCCTTTTCAAAAAAATTCATCTGGGCCTTCATATATCTTAGCCATGTTGAGTTTCTTTTTAAACTAAAAATTATTTATTTAAATTAAAAAAAAAATTCTTAATTCAGAATCAATATCAACGGTCTTTTTTGTGCTTGGACTCATAAACTAAAGTATAAACCCCCTTTGGCGTTTTTTACGGGCGAGCTGTTTAGAACAGAGTTTAATGTCTCGTTTACTTTTTTTAAGCATTCTTTTTTATTGCTCGGCGTCTGGCTGTTGAGAAAAACTTGCCCTCGCCTTTCTTTGAAGATCAAACTTTTGTCTTTTGTAGTCATCAAAATCGGCCTGGAAACGATTTTAAAATTTTTCATCCGTGATGTTTGATGTCAACAAGCGCTTTATTTATTGTCAGTTTAAACGACTAAGTTTAGCGTTATTAGTTGAACCATAGCTGTGTGCTTTTGGAGTTTAGTTTTTTAATTTTTTGCCGCCGCACTTACAGCTAATGAACACAAACGAGAGCTAAAGACAAACCTCCTAGAGGTTTAAAATGCGGGTGCGCCTATGCCCGTTGCTTTAAAAGACCAACATCGTTCCTGCTGATTGAGCGCTTATGTCGAGTTCCAGTATTAACATATGTAACAGCATTAAAGGCAGCAGAATACCTTCGTTTGGTTTTGCTGTATTTTGAAAGGTCCTGCTCTAGTTTTTGTTGCATTTGCGTAATGTTGGTTAATCTGAAGGTTTTTATGTTAGGACTTTCTACTATCCCTTCTTTTGGCGGCGCTGTAGGCACATTTGGATAAACCTGAACAGACTTTCTTTTTATAAATAAAAAAAATTTAGTATACTACATCTTCTAATCTGTTATTTCGAATATTCAGCTGTGCATTTATATATTAAAACAATGTACATTAAACGGTTTATCGGCTTCTTCTTCTTTTATCAATTTGATGTTTATTAGTCTCTCACAGTTCTCCCGCTTCCATGCAACTGGTTTCCTCTGTTGACCTTAGGTCAATCCATAAACCGTATTTTGTTGTTTTAAAAAAATCATCAAGCCTAAAAATTGTGAAGTGTAAATCTTTAGGACACTCGGTCTGCTGTTAGACTTCTACCCTCCACCCCAAACAATTTTCTTATTTCGTCAAAATTTATGATAAGGTCTAAGCCGCTTAGGTAGATTTGGTTAGGACTACCCTCAATTGTACATTTGCACTTTCGTTATTTTAGGATTAAAAAACTTTTCACTTGCTTTTTTTGAACGGTTCTTCATCTTCACACAGCAATAAATACCTTTAAGCGATCTTGCTGCGACGCCCAAAACTAAAATTCCATATAGTGTCTGCCCTGCTTCTGGGATTTTGTTGTATGTGAATCACTCTTTCGTAATTATTTCTAATTTTGACTGTTATTGTTGCTCAATCTGCCTTGCTAATAAGGGTTGTAACACGTCAAACTCTAACGAGATGTCAGAAATGCTGTACTTTGCTCCCGGGGTCTGATGATTTGATAACACGTTTGTATTCGTTAAAAGTTAGTTCATATGACAATCTGTCTTTTAATGCTCCTTGAAAGTTATGGTGCATGCGCTTTTAACAACTCAAAATCTAAGGGAATGGAAAGCGATTTCTTTACGCAACTTTACGGCTACATACTTTTTGCCGTCTTTAGTATCTCAGCGCCTATTCTATGTTTTAGCGTTCTTCATTTTCGATTCCTTGAAACGCAAGATCGGGCCCCTTTCATTCCCGGTTAGCCATAGATCAGAATAGGTTAAAAATATGTCTGCATTTTTGGGGAAAGGGAAAAAATTTTTGCCCTCAAGTTTTATAGAAATTTTCTTAACGATTGCCCGCCCCAGATTCTGTAAACTGTCCCGTTTGCGTCTGTTGTTGAAGCGAGTTCTATTTTGAAGTAAGAGGGCAGAGCCTGGCACAATCACTTCATCCGCTCCTGGTCTGGAAATTTGACAGTAAGAATTTGATCCGCATCAATAGTAGATGGGTTATTTGGAACAGAATATTCCGCTTTTCCCTTCACGCCCAAGGGCTCTTTCAGTTTCTATGCGGGTCAAAAATCGAGCCATATTCTTCTGGCATTTTTATGAAGCAAAATAAAAAGTTTAAATTATTTAAAAACATGGCAGGATTTAAGGCGAAGAAGATTATGATGTTTTTGATCCTGGAGACGACATGAGTGAAATGATTCCTTTGACACAGCATCGCTCAATGCTCTCAATGCGGCATGAATTAACAGAAGTAAGGTTAAATCATTTTACGAAGTTTAGGCCAAGAACCTCCCGAATTTTTAGACCCAAATGATTTTGAATTAAAAGATGATCATTTGTCTGTAAAAAACGATCAAGGACAACTTGTTCGGCTTACACTAAACAGACCCATCAAAGTTTTTTAGCCAAGAGTACAATTATACATAGACTCAGTTTTGAAAGATCAAAATCGACTTGGTCTTGTTAGACCGAAATTAGATAAGGTTTCAGTTGCTAAACTTCCAAAACACACTGCAGGAACTCCCCAAAAGCTAACCAAATACAAAACATGGAACTTAAAGAATTAAAAACAATCGGCAGATGAAATAAAATGCAATAGAAGCAGAAACCAGTTTTTCAGAAGAAACAGCATTGAAGACTTTACACGACTCACCGCTACCCCTGCGGAACTAACGGCCCTTGATCATGCTTTGAGAAGCATCAAAGGCGAATTAACAAACAATTTAGCAAAACTGGTGAACTAGATAAGCATATAAAAAGAGAAAAAAGAAAATCTCGTTGAGGTGTTTTACGCCATTAGGGCATTTATATTAAAGAAAAAATAGCCCAAAGACTAAAAGATCTTGAACAAGAAAGTCAGCAAGATAGAGTGCTGACTACTAACCGAGACCAATTACGACTCAAGTGAAAAGAATAAGAGAAAACTATCCGAAAAATTTTATATGAAGACACAACGCTTGCAGAACGAATAAAAACGCTGTTTAGAGAGCAAGGCGTCACATTAGCAAGCGTTAAACTGCCTTAGGATTTGCAATAAGTACACTGGTGATGGCTATTACAGGCGGTGGTGGAGGGCAAAGTTCAGTGCCCGCCGCCATCGCCTCCATCTCGCCTGATAAATCATGGGTAAAAAAACAGCTTGATCATCTTGCAAGTTTATTAAAAAAATTAGCTGGTAAAGCCGTGGACGCTTTACCAGGAATATTGGGGAGTATTGTCAGCTGGCTTTTGTCTACTGCAAGCAAAGTAGTTGGCTTTATGGCCGAGCACTTATGGGCATTAGTTCTTGTAATAGTTGGGTTACTATTTAGTAAGATAAAGACCAAGTAATCCTATGCCAGTTAATCCGAGAACAAGCGCTGTCTTTTCATATTCATGGTCATCGCGAACAGAGTCCGCGAGCTTAGCTGAGTCTTCAATGACTTTGGGGGTTTGGACTTCGGGAATTAGATGACTTAATCTTGGGCGTTCTTTTATTGTTTGTAATATTACTGGCTCAGAATTTATGTCGTTTTTCCCAACCTTCTGTTCATTGCCTGCTATAAGAATTTCATTATTATAGTTTATTATTGTACCTATCTGGAGTCTGAGGTCAGAAGGCAGCATGTATAAACCAGTGCCAACAGCAAAAAGTCTACTTTCGATCTTGCGTATTGTAAAACATTTTGGTACCTTTTAATACTTGAAGGCAAATCAACTGTAGAATTAATGGCGTCCTCTAAATTTGCTAAGTATTGTTTTTGTGCATCAAAGCCAGTAGAAGGATCAGTTATGCTTGATCTTGCCTGTGCTTGCGAACCTAGCAAACACAAAACGTAAGTACGAATAGAGTCGTTTATTCGTTCTATTCCCGCTCTAGTTAGGCCCTTAGAAGTGTCTAAGATAAATGTTGTCCATGCTGTTTTATGCTCTTGCTGTAGGGACCCGGGCTGAACAGTTGGGCCAAAAAAGAAAGTTTTGAAAGGAGGATGCCAGTCATAGTTATACTTTCTGTGCGTGCCCCGAAAATAAAGGTCGCCTAGGCCATGATTATGATCCAACTTTTGTCTAAAGTCTGTCTTGATGTTAATATTGAATTCGTTACAAATCCTTTCAAAAGCCTTCATGTCTATTCTGTTGCTGAGTGGATTAAACGGTTTGTCATTTGGTAATGGAGCTTGCAGTTCAGTCAAAATACGTCTGAAGGTGTAATAGAAATGAAATCTGTACACTGACCTCGCCAAAGGATCATGGTGATTTAAATGATCAGCATACGCCACTCCACACCCAGTTGATGCGCAAAACACAGCAAAGTTTAACGGTTCTGATAAAACTGCATTGGATGACTAAACCACGCTTTCTTGATGTGGTCGTTTTCAATAGGGGGTTTAAGATAGCTCTTCAATGGAGTACTCACCTTTTTATGAACAGAGGCCAGTCTGGGTCACAGCAATGTCAAGAGTATCAGTTGCTATATTTTTAAGATTGTAGTGCGGCCAACAGAATATTTTGCATCAGTATATTTCAACGCGCTCATTTTTATTTCGTTCAAAAAAATGTTTGTAACAATAACAACCCAAGACCGTCCTTCGTTTTTAGAACATGCTATTAATAACAATTGCGGAAGCAGAACGGGTCGCACTTCATGAAATATTTTACAAAGTCGTATGGTTTAATATAGTGAATCCAGGAAGAATAATACGGTTCTAAAAGTTGACAAAACAGGGGCCAAAGTTAGCCAGTTAACAATACCTGATGGTTATTACGGGTTTTGCTCACTAAAAGAAGCAATGAGTAACTTTGACATTACTCTCAACTTAACAATGCAAATCTAAAAAACAATGTTAACATTCAAGCCTGAAGAAGAAGGAGGTTACTATTTTGATAAAGAGCTAGCTAAAATGTTAGGCTTTTACAGCTAACAATTATAGATTTAGAGTTACACCAGCCAAAACTACTTATGAGGGAGAAAATCCGCTCGATCTTGCATTACATTCATTACTCTATGTTCATTGGATGAGCTAAGCACTGATGAAAACTTATATGATGGAAGGCCTCAACAGTTTTGAGAGCTCTTCCATCTGGAAAAGCTGCGTATTGCGATTATGAAATTATACAATTCCCTAATTTACAGTTTAAAGGATTAGTTTGTGGGAGGTCGGATCATTTAATATAAAAATCAAAGACAAAGCGGGGAAAGTTGTAAAATGTGATAACCTGCACATTGTTTTAGAAATAAAATAATACGCTACTAAAAAATAATGTCGCGTGGGCCAGAAGAACCGGGAGTTACATTAGCCCCTGTGAGATGTATAACTTTAGAATTAAAAGACCTTGCAGACGTTGCGGACTTTGAACAGAACGGCGAGATAGGCGCTTTGTATGGGTTTGAGTACACTAAAGATGGTGATTATAAACGCAAAGAGGTTGGCGACAGCAAAAAGTTTCCTAAACTAGAACAACTGCGCAATCTAGAGGCAAATAATGTTGGCCAGTATGAATATAAAATAGTTCGAAAACCTGACCTCAATGGCACTTAGAACCATATTTAGAATGGGACATAAAATTTGAATTCATAAGTCCATTTACATATTTTAGCCGTCAAAAAGTTTCAGAAAAGCATTCAACTCTGGCCCTTTACATGTAGTCTTATGCCGGACGACAATAGCCGAAAAGAAATTGAAATAACGCCGTATGGGAAAAACAGTACATCCTCCACAGAAAAGAAACAGTTGTAAAAAAAGCTTCTACAAAATTACGTTCTTTCCAAGCAGAAAATTAGGAGACACGTTCACAATGATATTTGAAATTTCTGTCTTTAAAGATGTGGAGAGGATGGGGTTGTGGGCGTTAGTGACGACCTTATAAAAGGAATTAATATTAGCTGGCAAAACTTAGACGTTAAACGCCTTAACGTTACCATCGTCGTTCTTCACAATGGCGGGATATTAAGATCATAACAACAAGCAACAAAATCAATGTTGACTTAAATAGAAACAATCTTACAGAACTGAATTGGATTAATCTTACGCATTTAGGCCTCATAGGGATTTATTATACTGAACAAGTTTTGACAGAGAGTATGATAAAAATAATAACTGGATTAGATTAAATTCTGCTATAAAACCATGGAGCAGTTAAACTTTATGACAAAAACTCCTCATTGCTCATTGATTTGTGGGCAGACTGGTTGTGGAAAAACAATATTTGTCCTAGACCTATTACAAACAGTTTATCGCTATAATTTAATCATATTGTGATTTTCTGCCCAACACTTAAATGGAACAAAGCATATCATGATAGAAGGTTTATATGGGCAGATGATGACATATATTTAGTTGATCCTAGCAATAACTGAGTGAGTGTTTAGAACAGTTTTATAGACTGTTTGAAGGAACGCAAACACTATTTATTATAGATGACTGTTCGGCAGAAAGGGACATAGTTAAAAAGAGAAACACTTTGTCAAAACTAGCTTTCAGTGGAAGGCATGCTGGGATAAGTGTGTGGATTTATGCCAAAAAATATAACTCAGTTTTTAAAAGACTTTAGAGAACAGTTAAAGACTGTAGTGTTATTTCACATGAAAGACAGAGACTCATTTGAAGAATGTTTGCGTGAAAATGATGTTATTGAAAATGACCGGGAAAAAAACATAGGATTAAACAAAAACTGAAATTTGAAAAGTTTAGTAAATTAGTATTGAAAACGGATAACCCTGCACAGTATGTTTGTTTGTAGATAATCGTTATTTTTTGGTTATTGAAGTCTTACTTGTCAGAGAACTGTAATATGCCGCTTCTAGGTCACTTTCGCCCGAAAACTGGTTTGAGGCGAAGGTGAGTTAGAAGCGGCATATTACAGTTCTCTGCAGTGGATGTTGCATCTGATTTGTTTTATGAATTTATAACTAATGAATCCTTACTTGACGCAATGTAACATGTCGCGTATGTGTGCGGACATATACCTCCAGAGGGCTCTCCATATTACTCTCATTTTTATCAGGAGAATGGAGTTTCTTTGCTTGAAGAATTCTTGTGTTATTGCTTACTTTTATTTAAAGATGATATGTACGTGATTGTCGGTGGTGACTTAAATAGCAAAGTTTCAAACTTTCTTGTGATTTTGAAGAAGCTATATCTGTGTATGATGATCAGCATAAAAGTGAACCAATTCATGTTGGGAACTCTGAAGATACTGTGCTAAATAATAACGGAAAACTACTCTTCAATCTGTGTACTGCTCTAAAACTGCATTTTAAATGGTGTGTGTAAGGGCAACCTTCAAGGTCGGTACACAAACATATGTGATAATGGTAGCAGCGTTGATGACTATTTTTTATGTCCTTCAACTTGTTTTGATTGTGTTCTCTGATAGGTGTGAGATGCGCGCATCAGAGAAAATCGAGTCTGATCATACGCCTGTTGAACTGAATCTCACTTTTTCATGTCATAACCAGAACTCTGCACAAGTAAACAACAGGCGCTGTACGACTGAAAATTTGTCTGGAATGAAGATCACATTGATTTATTTTTAAAATGTGATTTTTTTTCCCCAATGAAATTATAGAGCGTATGCAAGGGGCAATCAGTCTGATTGATACTAACGAGCATTAGACTTTTCACTGTATGTTTTTTGTATGGTAAACGTCACCCCTGTAATTCTTAAGAAATAAAATCGTATTCAAATGTGCTGTTTGCGAGTGCCTGTGAACGTCAAATCAGAGCAGTCGACTTACAAGGAGGCAAGTTCAGCGGCAGTAGACTGTAGATGGAGGAGAGATGTTAGAGGAACGAGGGTGGGGTGAAGGGGAACGATGGTGTCATGGCGTCAGACTTTGATTCAATAGGCATTTCATCATGGCGTCTGCACGTCACAATGGTGTGTTGCTAAAGCGAGCAATTGAAATTATTCAAGAAGCTGAAAGAAATCCAGCAAAACAGAAGATATTAGCGGAAGAAAATGAAATTGCGCCGTCAGCACTGGCAACCATTGTGACCTCCAAATGGAAGTGTGACAGTCTGTATTTTGGGGGTGAGGACACCGCAGCAAACCAGAACTCAGTTTTAGGAACCTATCAGAGAGAGTCAAACGAGAAGTTTGACAGAACTGCTACAAGTACATGCACCTGCATGCCATTGTGTGATCTTGTGGACTGCTGTGTTATGAGGATAAAAAACAGAATTAATATCCTTTTGACATCTTCCCGTCCTCTTAAATCTTCAGGCTGTTTTTTTTCTTTTTTTTTTTTTTTTTCTAGCTTTCCACCCTATGGCAACCACCAGTCTTATCTTTTCTGTCTTTTGGAAGTTTTTTTTCCGTCAACTGTGGGAAACAGTTATCCTTTTCTTTTGGGTTTTTCACAGAATGTGAGAATCGGGTGATTTTTTTTTCGTCCAGGGGTGGCACCAACCCCCCTTTTTTCGGTTTTTTCCCCCGAATTTTGATCATTCTCATATCGGGCCCAAATTTAAAAGGGATTCCTTTAAAATTTTTGAAATAATTAAAAACCTTTTGTGTCCCCTCCTAAAAATTTAAAACCCCTGTTTTTTACACCCCATCCGGTAAGTTTGAAAAACCCCCGGTTTTTGGGGTTTTAAAACCCCCTTGGGAAATTGCGGCTGAAAAACGCTTTGTAAATTTTAACCGTGTTGAAAAGGGTGTATAATGGGAAAAACGGTTTGGATTTTGGGGGAGGTTTTTAAATTAAATTTAAGTAATTTCTTGTGTTTTGTTTACCTGGTTTAATTAAAATTGTGCTTTTTTGGGGTGGTACCACACTTTTAAAGGGGTTTATAATTTAACCGGGGTGGGGAAAAATTTTTGTTTTGGTTTGTTTCCTTTTCATCCCCCGTTTTTGTTTTTTTTTTACTCCCTTTCCCTTTGTTTGTTTTCCATCCCCCTTTTTTCATGCTTTTCTTCTCTCTTCCTCTCCCCCCCTTGCCATAAAGAGGACTTGGGGGGAAAGTGGCCCCAAGACCCGCCTTCTTTTTTGGTTTGGTTTTTTATACCAATGATTTGTTTTTTTTTTCTTCTCTCTCTCTCTCTCTCCTCTTCTCTCTCTCTCTTCTTTTCCCCTCTCTCTCTCTTCCTCTTTTCCCCTTCTCTTTTTTTCCCTCTCCTCTGGGTTTGTGGGGATCCGACCTTCTTGTGTAATTTATCCTTAATTTCTCCTTCCCCTGTCTTTTCTCTCTTCTCCTTTTCCTCTCTCTCCTCCCCCCCCCCCCCTCTCTCTCTCTTTTCCTCTGTCTGTCTGCCCTCTCTCTTTTGTGTCTGTCTGTCTTCTTCCTCAAAAATGTGATGAAGTATGTAAAAAAAGAAAAAACCCGGAAACGAAAAGTAGGACAAAAAACTTGGCCAGTTCAGTAAAGAAAAAACAGAAAGGGCACTTTGAAGAATTTGGGTTTAGATGTAGGTCAACAGGGCAAAATCGCCAAAGTCGAAACCCCACTGCCGCAGCACACGCCCCCTGTCTTTCTCAAAGGGTTTGCCCATTCTTTCCCCCCTCTTGCTCTCGGCTAGAGGGGGGGGGGGGGGGGGGGGAGGGGAAAGCATGGGCGGAGGGGGCCCGCAGTGGGGGGCCCGGTGGGGAGTGTGAGGGGGGAAGGGGAGAGTGGGTGAAAAAGGAAATGGGGAATTCCTGTTGAATTTGGCGGGATGGGCTGTTTAAGAAATGGCGGGCCCATAGATATTTTAATAAGAGTAGGGTTTTAAAAATTTTTTGGGAACAAAAATACTATTATATATGCATTTTGATTTTTTTTCCGAGGGTTGCTTTGAATTTTTTAAAGTTTAAATTTGGGATCCAACCATCAAGGGGATCCTCTGGTCAGCAGGCAATCTGGAAATTTGTGTACAGCCCCAAATGTCAACAAGACCCATGGAACAGGATAAGGGACGGGTAATAGGCTGAAAAGAAATAGGAAAAAAAACAATTAAAGTGAAAAAAACTGAAGGAATGTCCCAAACCTGATACATGGAAAGGAAAGGGTTTACAGAAAATTTATCAATGGGGATGTAAATACAATGAATAAAAAACAACACAAGTCCAAACCACAAGAACACAACCACAAAGAAACCCCACTGAGTGTAAAAAGGTTTACCCTGGCGCTATTTTTTAAACAGCCCCAATGTTGGGGGTTTACCTATGCCTGTAGATGGCGATATGCTAATTTTGCCATGCAAAAAGGGAAGAAAACCAAGATGCAAAAAATAGTAGGGGCTTTCAAAGATTTTTAAATTATACGCAGGGGAAGAAAGGTCTTCACTGTATATGTAAACAAAATTCGATGGGGGAATTTGAAATAGAAAACATGTGTTTTGAAATCTAGTAAAACACCCATTCATATCAGGGTTTTTTAAAAATAATAATATTTTTAAATATATATATAAAATTATACTTACTTTAAAAGTTCAAAAGGAATTATTTTCCAAAGAAGCATTATGTATAAAAAAGAGGGAAATTTCTCTGTACCATCCTGCAGGGAAGAATGCTTTTTTTCAGTCTGGAAAAATTTTGTATAATTAAAATTAAAAAAATTTTTTTTCTTTTTTGCGTCTCAGTGAATGGGCTGGGGCCCTCACATTTAAGTCACAAGTCACGAGTCACAGGGGTCTGTCTTTTCGGCCCTTCCCTGTCTGTCTGCCCCTGTCTGTCTCCCCTCCTCTCTCTCTCTCTCTCCTCCCCTTCTCTCTCTTCCTCTCTCTCTCTCTGCGTGGAAAAAGTGTTTGGTGTGGGGATACTTCTTTTCTAATCTGGGGCGACAGGTGTCCCATTTTTGTAGCGCCGCCCAATGGCAGGGCGTTTGCACAAAAATTAAATGGGGAATGTGAAAGGGCATCCCTTGTTTTATGTTTTGTATATATACTGGTGTTTTTTGGGTGCAGGGGTTACTGACAATTGGGTGTGTGTGTGTGTGTGGGGGGTGTGTGTGTGGGGTTGTGTGTGTGTGTTTTGTGTGTGTGTGTGTTTGGTGTTGTGTGTGTGGGTGTGTTTCCCACCTCTCTGTCTGTCGGGTTCTCTCTCTCCCCTTCTCTCTCTCTCTCTCCTCTCTTTTCTTTCCCCTATCTTTTCTCTGTCATACTGTACAAAAAAATGGTTGGCCCCAGCCCGTTTATTTGGGCCTTACCAGGGAAAATTAAAGTGCGAGAAAAAAAATTTGCATTGGTTTGTGTTGATATATGGGGACATCATTTCAATGGGTTATATTAAAGTGTTTTAAAATGGGGGAAGTACAGGTAAGATAGGAAGCATTTCATTTTTAATGCGACATCTGCGTGTAGCATCAAAAAAATCTTGCTTTCCCAAAAGGCAGGGTGGGGCTTGTGTTTAGTTAGTTTTGGCATGCTTCCAAGCATGTACAGCACACAAAAAAATTGAGCAAAATTTTCCTGGGCCCATGGGGGGGAAACTGCCGCCGTTTTCCCAGTGAAGTTTCCAGTCCCAAAACGGGGACTGTTTGGGGGCCCCCCTTACCAGCTGTCAGGTAAGTGTCCCAAAGAATAATTCTTTTTGGGTTTGTAAAAAAAGATATGCAGGGCCAAAACGTGTGAGTTTGAGCGTGTTAAATTTTAAGATGCTTTGCTCTCCTTTGGAGTTGTTTTTCATTTCACTTTTTTGGGGTGTTCACAGTCTTTTTCAATTGGTTTTTTTTTTTTTTGGGAAAATCTTTGTCCCCTGCTTCCCAGCAATGCGTAAAAAAGAAACCCTTTCCCATTTTTGGGTATCGTACGGGTCGGTAAAAACCCCCAAACGACCCCAGTGAAAACAATCGCAACTTTCCACTGCTTTCGGGGCACGAAATTTATGAAAGAAAACACAACATATTTCCGACACGCTACCAGCCAGATGGAAATTTTATCACTTTGGATTAGGGAAAAAGCTTGTAAAATTTATTTCGAGGCAAGGTGGCAGCTTTTTTCGCAGTCCCGCTTTTTCCATTTAAAAATACTGCCGTTTTAAACCCCCCTTTCCTCTCCCCCCCTTTTTTTGGAACGAAAAGAGATGGGGGGGCCCCCTTTTCCCTTCCCTTCTAAAAAAGTATTACTCGGCCCAAGTGTGTGTTCACTAAAACAAAAAACCAAATTTGTGACTTTCGCTCCCAATGAGGGGAGAGAAGTCAAAAAATATTTTCTTTTCCAAACCCTACTGAGATACTAATTTTTTTTTGGGTTTTGGCGATTTTTTTGCAAGTTTAAAAAACACAAAAAAAAAAATTTGCTCCCCAAAGTAGGAAGAGGGGCGTGTTTTTTAAAAAATCTATTTTTGGGGTTTTTATTTCTATATATTTTCAAAACTCCATTGACATTACAGTTTTGAAACAGTAAAAAAAAACAAGAAAAAATCCTTTCTCCCCCCAACTTTTCAAATGCAGGCCGTGAAAATTTCTTTGACATCTTTTCTTCTGAAGTCTTCAAAAAATTTTATCCCGGGGGAATTTTTTGGTTCGCCTGTTTTCCCTTATTAAAAATTTTTTTAAGCCTTCAAACTGCAATATAGGCATATTTTTGGATCTTTTCCCCTTAAAATTTCACAGCCATTTTTGGAAAAAAATTTTTTTTAAAAATTTAAAGGTTTTTTAAAGTATGTAACAACCTAGGGCTTGATTACTACCTATGAAATGCGGGCTTTCCAGTGTGGGGAGAGAGAAAAGAGAGAGAGAGAGAGGAGAACAAGTCCGCCGGTTGAAACAAAGCAACGATTTTAAAATTTTTGTTAAAAAATGGCATTTTTGGGTTGAAAAGGGAAAGCCATTATATCAAAAAAATTTTTTGAACCCCCCCCAGTGATTCATTTAAAATTTGGGCTTCAATTATAAAAAAGCTTATTTTCCGGGTTGAAGAAATAGGTGGAGATAAGCATTCAAATCTGCAGTGGTAAAATAATTCGGGCCAAAACTGACAGTAGGTTTTTGAGTGGGTGAAGGGGGAATAATAAAGGGGTTCTCAAAATGACCTTCAGCAAGCTTTTTGTCCCCAAAAGGGGAAATTTTCCCCAAAAGGGGGAGGGAAAAACCAAAAACATATTAAAACTCCTTTTGGAAACTTTTATTTCAAAACCCTGATTTTTTCTCCTCAGTGACTGCCAAAGGGGTTTAACTTGATTCCTTTTCCTTTTGGGCCCTTTTAAGCAGAATGTTTTCCAAAAAAAGGCTGGGTGAAATACCACAGTATGTGTTTTTGCGATTTCAAAAAAAAAACCAAAGGTGCCACCTAAAAGGGAAAAATAAAATCATAAAAACAGCAAAACAAGTTTCTTTTTTGTGAAAATTTGGAAAATAAAAAGATATCTTTTTAGACAAAAGTGCTGGGGGGGCCAGTTTTTGGGAAAAGAACTGAAAAGGGCCCTAAATTTTCAATGAACTAAAAAAATTCCGGGGAAAAAGTAACCGAGCACCATTTCAGCAACTTAGAGAGCAGCGGGTTGTTCAATACGGGCCCCAGCACTTAAAAAAACAGGAAAAAATTTGCAGAAAGGGCACATTTAAAAACCCCACCACCAACAGTAACGCAGGGGGGGCAAAACAAAACCATAAACCAATTTAAGGGGTAGACTCCCCAAAAAAAACCCACATATCTTATTAGCCCCACGTGTCGGGGTGTGTAAAATTTTTACATGTACAAAACACTGTACAAAAACCAAGTAAAATCAGGGGCGGAGTGAATTATCCCCCAAAACCCTTTTTTGGGCCCTTTTTTTTTGGGGGCGAGTGGAATGTCGGGTGTTTTTAGGTTTCTTTTATTTAAATTGTTAACCCACCCTTTTGAAGAAAAAAGTTTATATGAAGAATCCATTGTACAATGCCCTCGGGAAAATTCTGAAAAAAGACCTTGTAAAAACGGGGGCTAAAGTGATGTAAATTGAACATCTCGATCTTTCGGGCAAAACCTCCTTAACAAACCTAAAAACTTCCCCCAGGGAAATCACTGAATCATCATGGGAGTACCCGGGACTTGGATCATGTGGCCCATGATGGCATTTGTTTGGGTTTTGAAGGGGGCCCAAGACGTCAGGAAGGGGGATTTTTAAAAAGAATCTTTTGCTCTTTCCCTGCTTTCCGGGTAATAACACCCCTCCCCGGCCAAACCCATCTTTTATGGGAAGGGATTTTTTTCTCCTGGGATCTCGCGGGCCCAATACGACAGCTCGGTTTGATTTTCCAAAGTTTCCGGGCCAGTGTCATCCGGGGGCCACCCTCTTTTTGGGGAATTTACGGCGGGTTTTCCCAAAATTTAAACCAGTATCATCGCGTCAGTCTTTTCGGGAACGAATCTGGGATTGGGTTTGGTGTTACCCCCGGGTTTCCCCCCCCAAGTCAGACAAGATATTTAAAACAAAACCTTTTTTTTCTCCTCTCCTTTTCGGGCCCCTACATGTTTTTCCACCCTCTGCCCCTACATGCTTTCCACCTTTCTGGTTTTTATTCTTTCCCTGTTTTTTTTTGTTTTCCCCAAAAGTAAAATAAAAGCGTTTTATTTTTTTGAAAATTTCAAAAACCCTTGGTTTGAAGGTGATGATTACTTCCTTATATTTTTATTTGTTTGCTTTTTTTTGGTTTTTTGGGGGGGGGGTTTCTTAGTTTTATCCCAAAATTTTCATCGGGATAAATAAAAAAAAAAGAAAAAAGAAAAAAAAAAAGAACAGCTTCAGGGAAGCCGGCAAAAAAAAATGGGGGAAAAAATGGGAAAAAAAAAAGCTGATTTCCCAAAAAAAATTTTCGCCCCAATGGCAAATAACCACCACCCGACAATATCAAATGATGTTTTGGGGTTTATTTTAACAGGGAACATGATGCCGCATCTTTAAAAAAGAAAAAGAAAAGATTTTTAAAAAAAAGGAGGGGGAAAAAAAATGATAAAAATAAAAAAAAAAATTCCCAAAATAGTTTCTTCCATGCAAAACTTTTTGTCTCTTGAATGCATGGACGGTCAAGCAGCGGGGTTTAAAACTGCCTTTATTTCACAAAAAAAAATGGGCCCCTGCTTTAAACCCTTTAAAAAAACAGGGGGCAGTACAAATTTTTTGTCTTTAACCCAGGGGCTTAAGAAAACAGAAAAGTTTTTTTTTGTTCGTTTGGGGGGGATGAAGAACCCCTCTGAGCAGGGGAGTGTGCCCTTTAGGGCTCTGCCAGGTGGGCATTACGCATTTGTCCGGGGTAGACTGGGCTCGGATTTATTCGGGACCCACCAAAAGCCCCCAAAACGCGAGTGTTATTTTACCCTTTTCCCCTTCATCATCTGGGCTACGAATATTGGAGGAAGATCTCTTTCCCGTCATCAAGGAGACTGTTCCCAAAAAAAAAGGTTTTTTCAAACTGGCAGATGTGGACTTAAGAAACTGGGCCCTTTACCCCAAAGGGCAAGATGTCTTTTTCAAAATATCTTGCCTTGACAGATTCCCGGGAACCAAAATAAACCTATTTTAGGCAGATGGGCGTAAAGGGAAAACCAGGGGAGCGTTTTATCAGTTAAAATTTAGTGGGCCCCCGGAGGGACAGAACCGATACTGGTTTAAAACTGTACTGCGCCAAATGAAAGCTTGTTGTTTCAGGAAGTTGGGGCACCTTTCCATTTCGGGCCCAAAACAAAAATCAGGATATTTTTTGATTATACAGTTACCTTCCAACCCCAAAAAGAGATAAATTTTTGATGGGGGGGAGGGGGCTAGAATCCAAATGCTAATTTCCCTTTTTTGAAAAAAAAAAAAGTTATGCGATCAGTGCTTTTTGGTGAAACCCTGGGCTGTATTCAAACCCCTTTTTGCAGGATCCACGCCCCGGATAGCACTGAACGTCCAGTACCCCAACCCAGGAAAACCCAGAGGAAAATGTCAAGAGAAAAAACCCATGGAAATTTACACACAACCAAAGGGCACTCTGGAGTCAGCCATCCTGAGAAGTTTACATTTAGTGTTGCCAAACCGGACTATACCTAAAAGTAAAAAACCGGGAAATTTACATCTGCATGATCAATTCTGGGAAGGGCAAACTTCAAAAATACAAATCACGGGATCTTCAAAGTTGGATCTGGGCCTTCCTTTAGGGTGTTTGGAAATGTTTTTCCCCAAAAGTCGAAAAGGGGGAACCCCCAAATTTACCTACTAAAACAAAAAATGTTCACCCCTTAAAAACTCACAAATGGCCCCCACCCCGCACAAAAACTAAAAGTGAGGTGGGAGGGGGATATAAGATACGTTTAAACCGTCGAAAACACCCCACCGGACCAAAATGAAGGGGTTTTTACAAAAGAAATTTTAAGCCGCAAAGCGGAGTTTCCTCATTGGTTATTTGGGTAAATAAAAGTGTGTGTCTGGCAAACCAGGCGGGGGGGTGCTGTTTGGGGGCAAAAACACGTTTTAAGTGAACAAAGTACCACCCGATTTTGGGGGGTGAGGAAAAAAGAAAAGGTGATCCCTTTGCTATGGTGTTTTGTTTCGTGAGGACAAAGAGGGGGGGTGGGTAGCCCTGCCCGTGTAAAGTGTGTTAAAAGGCAAAAGAGAGGGGACTAACAAACAAAACAGAAAAGACAGTGAAAAGGAGGGCAGGCAGATGGACAGACATAATGTATGTTTCACACACATGGTGGGTTGTGTGTGGTTTTTGTGTTTTGTTGTGGTGTGTGTGTGTGTGGTGTTTGTGTGGGGTGGGGTGTGTGTGTGCCAATCAGTTGGTTCGGCTTTTAAAAGGCTTTTTTTATTTTCCCCTTCCCCCCCTCCCTTTCCCCCCTCTTTTCCCCCTTCCCCCAATCCATATACACCCATAAATGTTTGACTCTTTTGGGGTAATATTCAGCCGTTTTCCCTTTTCCGGGTGGGTCTTGGACTCCAGGTATTCATATGCATGTGGTAAAATGGAATTGATTTTTTTCTTGGGGTATCAGTATATAAGGGGCCCTTAGGGGTGTGTGTGTGTTTTGGTGTGTTTTGGGGTGTTGTGTGTGTGTGTGTGTTTTGGTGTTGTTTGTGTGTGGGTTTTGTGTGTTTGTGGTGGGGGTGTTTAGAAAATTCTGCGTTTTTCCAAATTTCCTTTTATCTTGGAAGAGTTTTCCCTTGCAAACAAGGAAAGAAAGTAAGGATAGAAATCAAAGGGAAAACCCCACTTAGAGGGGGGAGAGAAAAGCGGCAAAAATGCAAGGGGAAAAAGACTAAATATTTTGAGGAGAAATTTCTTTTTTTTTTTTTTTAAATTTTTTTCTTTCTTTTATTTCTTTTTTCCAAAACCTAGTGATGTCATACTCTAGAAACCATGCCCGGGGGCCCCACAAGGCTGAAGTCTCTTCCTTCCCTTGTAAAGTCCGGGCCCCACCTGGGGAAGTCCCTTCCCCCTTTCCATGGTAACATATGTCTCTTTCCTTTAGGAAGTTTCCCCCTACCTGGTGATGACTCCTCTTACGCTTGTAATGTCTTCCCACCACCCCGGGAGGTCTCCCCCCAAAACGATGATATCTTTTCCCCACTCTGGTGAAGTCTTCCCCCCACCCTTGGGGAAGGGGTAGGCCCGTTTGGCCGTTGGTATGGAAAACACGTTACACAAAAACATCACCCTGCGTGAGAAAAGGAAAAAATAAGGAAGTAAGGAAATGAGGGGATCGGTTTTTGCCGATTTCTGACTGGATGACAAAGGGAAACGACTGAAAGAAGCGCCACTGGCAGCTCTTTTAGTCCCGGGACTAAACCCCCCTAGGCGCCCGTTGTGTAAAGAGTGTTGATTGTAAAGGGCGTTAGAGCTTTGGGCCCCTGCCGAGAATAGGCGCTATTTTAAGTATTCCTTATTATTATTATTATTTTTTATTGATTTTTTTCCCTACCTGGTGATGTCTTTCCCCCACCCTGGGGGGATGTGTTTCCCCCACCCTGGGGGATGGGCCCTTTCCCCCACCCTGGTGGGTGTTTTTCCCCTACCCCGGTGATGTGTTTTCCCACCCTGGTGATGTCTTTTTCCCCCACCCCGTTTATGTGTTTCCCTACCCTGGTGATGTGGGTTTTCCCCACCCTGGTGATGTTTTTTCCCCCCACCCTGGTGAGTCTTCCCCCACCCCCGGGGGATGTTTCCCCACCCTGGTGATGTCCTTTCCGAGGGAAATATAAAATACCCAAACCCGACTCAAACCACCCCCAACCCCTTTTTGGGGGGTTTGAGTCAGGAAATTGGGATTTTTTTAAAAAGTTTTTCTAACTTTGTAAAACTCTACAAACAAACATTTCTGGTAGGATTTTCCGTTTTTAATACTAATTTTTCAAAACTTTTCAGATTTTAGTTTTTGGGGTTAATCCTATGTTTTTCCCGTTTATTTTCAATAACATCATTTTCGCGCAAACATTCTTCAAATGAGTTTTCTGTCTTTAAGTGAAAAAAACACTACAGTCTTTAAATGTTTTTCTAAAGTCTTTTTAAAATGAGTTATAAATTTTTTGGGAAAAAAATCCACAAAACTTATCCCCGGCATGTCTTTCCCCTAAACCCTTTTGGGGCAAAAGTATTTCTTTTTTTAACTTTTGCTCTTTCTGCCCCAAAAGTCATCTATAATAAATATGTTGCGTTCCCCCCAAACGTTTTATAAAACTGTTCTTAAAAACTCACCCCGTTTTTTGTAGGTTTAACTAAATATATGTCATCATCTGTCCCATATAAACCTTCTATCATGAAATGCTTTTTTTCCAATTTTAAGTGTTTGGGCAGAAAAACCCCAAATGTTTAAAATTATAGCGATTTAAAATGTTTGTAACAGTTTTTGGGGTTAAAAAATTTTTTTTTCCCCAACCCCCCTTTTAACCCCCAAATCAATGGCAAAAGGGGGGTTTTTTTCATTTAAATTTAAATGCCCATAGGTTTTTTAACAGAATTTAAAACAAACCAAGGGTTAAATTTTTTTTATTTTTACCTCTGTTTTAAAACTTGTTTGTATTAAAAAACCCAAAAAGGCCTAAATGTTTTAAAATTTAAACCAATTCAGGCTGTAAGTTTTTTTCAAATTTTAAATCAACGTAAAATTTTTTTTTCTTGTTTTTATAACCTTAATATCCTCACCATTGTGAAAAAACGACGATTGGGAACGTTAAGGGGCGTTTAAAAGTCAAAAATTTGGACTAATATTTTAATTTTTTTTTATAAGGTCGTTTACTAAAAGCCCAAAAAACCCCATCCCCCCCCCCATCTTTAAAGACAGAAATTTCAAATATTAATTTTGGGGAAAGTGTCTCCTAAATTTTTGCTTGGAAAGAACTGTAATTTTGTTGAACTTTTTTTACAACTGTTTTTTTTTTCGTGGAGGAAAGTACTTTTTTTCCCAAACGGGGGTTAAATTTTTAAATTTTTTTCCGACTATTGTCCCTCCGGCATAAGGGCTTCATGTAAAGGGCCAGAGTTTAAGCTTTTTTTGAACTTTTTTTACGGTCCCAAAATATGTAAAAAAGGGTTATGAATTCAAATTTTATGTCCCCTTCTAAATATGGTTCCCAAAAATGCCTTTGAGGTCAGGTTTTTGAAATATTTTTATTTTATTGGCCCCAAATTTTTTGCCCCTAGGGTTGCGCCCGTTGTTTTAGTTTAGGAAACTTTTTGCTGTCGCCCAAACCCCTTTGCGTTTATAAAATCCCCCATCTTTAGTGTCTCAAAACCCTACAAAAACGCCTTTTCCCCCGTTCTGTTTTAAAGTCCGCAACGTCCCGCAAGATTTTTAATTCTAAAGTTATACACCTCACAGGGCTAATGTAACTCCTGTTTTTTCTGGCCCCCCCGACAATTTTTTTTTTAGTACAACTTATTATTTTATTTCCCCAAAAAAATGTGCAGGTTTCACATTTCACAGTTTTCCCCCGTTTTGTCTACAATTTTTTTTTATTAAAAAGATCCCCACCCCTTTCCCCAAACTAAAACTTTTTAAAATGTAAATTAGGGAATTGTATAATTTCATAAAACGCAAAATGCAGCTTTCCCTGACGGAAAAGCTCTTAAACAAATTGAGGGGCCTTTCCCTCATATAAGTTTTTTATCAGTGCTTTAGCTCTCCCAAAAGAAAATTGGTAATGAATGTAAAGCAAGACGAGCGGATTTTTTCCCCCCCTAAGAAATTTTTTTTTGGTTGGGGGGTTAAACCCAAATCAATTTAAATTTTTAGCTGCAAAGCCTACCTTTTTTGCTAGCCCCCTTTTTCAAAAAAAAAGGAAACCTTTCCCTTTTTCTTCAGGCTTTAATGTTAACTTTTTTTTTAGATTTTTTTTTGTTAAGTTTTAGGGGTAAAGTCAAAATTACTCATTTCTTTTTTAGTGGCAAACCCCTAATAAACCCTCAGGGATTGTTTAAATGGCTAAAATTTAGCCCCTTTTGGGCAACTTTTAGAAAACCTTTTTATTTTCCTTGGATTCGGGTTAAAATTAAAAAAATTTCGACTTTGTAGAATTTTTTCATGGGGGCGCGACCGTTTTGGGCCCCCCAATTGTTATCAATACAATTTTTAAAAACGAAGGGGCGGTTTGGGGGGTTAATTTTTACAAAAATTTTTTAAAAAGAAAAAAAAATGAGTGCATTCAAATATTCTAATGCAAAAATTTTTGGGTTTGGGGCCCCCACTACAATCTTAAAAAAAAAGCAACTGATTCCCCTTCACATTGCTGTGACCCAAACGGGCACTTTTCCCCTAAAAAAAGGTTTGTATTTCCCTTTAAAAAGATTTTCTTAACCCCCCCATTAAAAAAGACAAAATCGCGAAAAATTTGGTTTAGTCACCGTTGCAGTTTTACCAGAAAAACCCGTTTTAAACCTTTTTCTTTTGTTTTGGCTTTAACTGGGTTTTGGGGTGTGTATGCTGATCATTTTTAAAACACCCTTTATCCCTTTTTTGAGGGGCGTGTATAGATTTATTTTTTTTCACCTTCAGACGTATTTTTACTGGGAAATGCCCAAACACCCTTTTCCCAAAAGACAAACCGTTTAATCCATTTTGAAACCCAATTGACATGAAGGGTTTTGAAAGGGGTTTTTTAACGAATTTAAAATTAACATCAAGACAACTTTAGACAAAAAATTGGGTCTTAATCAGGTTTAGGCAACCCCCTTTTTTTTGGGGGGTGCACGAAAGTTTAAGTAGGGCGGAATCTCCCCTTTCACATCTTTCTCTTAAGGGACAAAAATGTTCACCTAGGGTCCCCTAGAGGGAAGAGCCAAAAAAACACATGGAAAAACATTTATCTTAACACTTTTAAGGGGAAAATAAAACAGGGAAAAGAACGAAAAAAAACGACTTCTGTTTGTTCTTACGTTTGGTTTGCTAGGTTGCAAGCACAACGAGATCGAAACATAACTGATCCCTTTTTCTGGCTTTGACGAAAAAAACAATTTCTTAGCAAATTTTGAGGACGCCTTTTTTTTCTACGTTGTTTTTCCTTCCCAAATATTAAAAAGGGAACCAAAAGTTTTACAATACGCAAGATCGAAAGTAGACTTTTCTGTTGGCACTGGTTTTAAAAACCTGCGCCTTTTGACCTCAGACCCAGATAGGAACAATAATAAACACAAAATGAAAAAAATTTTGGCAGGCAAGAACAGGGAAAAGGGCGGGAAAAAACAAAAAAATTTTGAGCCAGTAATATTGCAAGCAGTAAAAAAAAAAAAGAAAGGCCCCCCCCAAAATAAGTCATCCAAACCTTTTAAGGGGCAAAGCCCCAAAAGGCCATTGAAGACCGCAAAGCTCGCGGGGTCTTTTTCGCATGACCATGAATATGAAAAAAAACAAACACTTGTTTTTGGTTTTAAATGGCCTAGGATTACTTGTCTTTAAACTTTTCTAAAAAATTTAACCCCAAATATTAAGAGAACCAAAGGCCCCTAAGTGTCAGCCCCAAAAAACCCAAATTTTTTTTTCCCCGCAGTAGACAAAAGCCAACAAACCAAAGCCCCCCAAAAAAGCCAAAAGGGGGAAAAGAGTCTATAGCTTTTTTTGGGTAATTTTTTTTAAAAAATCCCCAAGATGATTCCCAAACTGTTTTTTTAAACCCTGATTTATCAGGGGGCGATTTGGGGGCGATGGCGAGGAGGCACGGGCTTTGGGGCCACCCCCGCCGAAAAAGCCATTACCATGTACTTATTGCAAATCCTAAGGCCCCTTATAACGCTTGCGAATGTGACCCTTGCTCTCTAAACAGTGTTCTTTTTTCTTTCGCTGTGTTGTTTTCTTCAATAAAATTTCTTTTGGGTAGTTTCTTTATTCTGCTCCTTGAGTTCCCAATTGTTTTTTCGGTTAAAATAGACAACACTTCTAGTCTTGCTGATCTTCTTGTTCAAGTTTTTTGTCTTTTTGGGTTTTTCTTTCTTTAATATCAGGCCCTAAAGTTGGCGTCCCTCACCTAAAAGAGTTTTTCTTTTTTTTCTTTAAAATGCCAAATTTTCTCACCCCGTTTTTCTAAATTTTTTGTTTAAAAGCCTTGATTTTTCCAAAGATGAACAAGGGCCCCTATTTTTCGCATGGGGAGCGGCGGTCGTGTAAAAGTCCCTTTAAAGCTTTTTCTTCTGAAAAACTGGTTTTTGCTTTTTATTCATTTATTATTTCATCTGCCGAAAGATTTTTTAAATTCCCTTTTAAATTCCCTTTTTTTATTTGGGTTTGCTGTTGGAATTTTTTGCAGTTGTTTTGAAGTTTAGCAACTGCATCCTTATCTAATTTTGGTTTAGAAATGCCAAGGCGATTTTGATCTTTCACACTGAGTCTTTGTATAATTGTACTCTTGGCTAAAAACTTTGATGGGTCTGGTTTAGTTGTAAGCTGAACAAGTTGTCCTTGATCGTTTTTCACAGACAAACGATCATCTTTTAATTCAAAATCATTGGGTCTATAAATTCGGGAGGTTCTTGACCTAAACTTTGGTAAAATGATCTGACTTTACTTTCTGTTAATTCACGCCGTAATGAGAGCGCTGAGCGATGCCGTGTCAAAGGGATCATTTCACTCATGTCGTCTCCACGATCAAAAACATCATAATCTTCTTCATCTTCAATTCCTGCCATGTTTTTAAATAATTAACTTTTTATTTTGCTTCATAAAAATGTCACAAGCATATGGCTCGATTCTTGACCCGCATAGAAGGCTGAAAGAGCCCTTTGGCGTGAAGGGAAATAAGCGGAATATTACTGTTCCAAATAATCCGTCTACTATTGATTCAGATCAAATTCTTACTGTTAAATTTCCAGACCTAGGAGCAGATGACGTGATTGTGCCAGGCTCTGCGCAACTTACTTTCAAAATAGAACTCACATCAGAAACAGACCCAAACAGGACAGTTGTCCAGAATCTAGGACGGGCAATCGTTAAGAAAATTTCTATAAAACTTGAGGGGCAAGAAATATTTTCTTTACACAATGCAGACATATTTTTAACCTATTCTGATCTATGGCTAACCGGAAATGAAAGGCCGATCTTGCGTTTCAAGGAATAGATAATGAAAGAAGCACTAAAACATAGAATAGGCGCTGGAGATGCTAATAAAGCCGGCAAAAAGTATGTGGCTGTAAATTTTGCGTATGGCAATCGCTTTTCCATTCCCTTAGATTTTGAGTTTGTTAAAAGCGCATGCGCCATACTTTCAAGGAGCATTAAAAGACAGATTGTCATATGAACTAACTTTTAATGAATACAAACGGTTATTAGATCAACAGACACTGAAGCAAAGTACAGCATTTCTGGCATCTCGTTAGAGTTTGACGTTGTTAGCAACCCTAATTTAGCAAGGCTGATTGAGCAACAATATCAGGCAAAATTAGCAATATATTACGATAGAGTGATTCATCATACAACATATCCCAGAAGCAAGGCCGACGCTATTTGGAATTTTAGTTTTAGCGTCTCAGCAAGATCGCTTAAAGGTATTTTATTGCTGTGTGAAGATGAAGAACCATTTGAAAGAGGAAGTGAAAAGTTTATTAATCCTAAAATAACGAAAGTACAATGTTCGATTGAGGGCAGTCCTAACCAAATCTACGCTAGCGGGCTTAAACCTTATCACCATTTTGACGAAATAAGAAAATTGTTTGGGGGTGGGAGGTGTAGAAATCCAACAGTTGACCTTGTGTCTAAAGATCTACACCTTCACAATGTTAGACTCGATGATTATTTAACAACGAAATACGGCTTATGGATTGACCTAAGGTCGACAGAGGATAATCAGTTGCATGGAAGTGGGAGAACGGTTAGAGACGTCATAAACATTCAAATTGATAAAGAAAAAGATGGCGATAAACCAGTTAATGCCCATTTGTTTTTAATATATGATGCGCAGCTGAATATTCAAGATAACAGATTAAAAGATATACATTACTAAATTATTTTTTCATTTTTAAAAAGCATGTCTGTTCAGTTTATCCAAATGTGCCTACAGCGCCAGAGTCGCCAAAAGCAGGGATAGTAGAAAGCCCTAACATAAAAACCTTCAGATTAACCAACATTACACAAATGCAACAAAAACTAGAGCAAGACCTTTCAAAATACAGCAAAACCAAACGAAGGTATTTTGCTGCCTGTAATGCTGTTACATATGTTAATACTGGAGCATCGACTATAAGTGCTCTATCAGCAGGAACGAGTGTTGGTCTCTTAGCAACGGGCATAGGCGCACCCGCGGCTTTACCTCTAGGCAGTTTGTCTTTAGCTCTTGGCCTGTGTTCATTAGCTGTAGGTGCTGCTAGCAAAAAATTAAAAACTAAACTCCAAAAGCACACAGCTATGGTTCAACTAATAACAGCTAAACTTAGCTCGTTCAAACTGACAATAAATAAAGCGCTAGTTGACTCAAACATCACGGACGAAGAATTTAATCGTTTACAGGCCGATTTTGATGACTATAAAAGACAAAAGTTTGATCTTCAAAGAAAGGCGAGGACAAGTTTTTCTCAACAGCCAGACGCCGAGCAGATAAAAAAGGAATGCTTAAAAAAAAGTAAACGAAACATTAAACTCTGTTCTAAACAGCTCACAGTAACAACATCGAAGGGTGTTTATACTTTAGTTTATGAGTCCAAGCACAAAAAGACCGTTGATATTGATTCTGATTAATTATTTTTTTTTTAATTTAAATAAATATTTGAGTTAGAAAAGAAACTCAGCATGGATAAGATATATGAAGGACCGGACGAATTGTTTGAAGGAATGCTTGAGAGAGAGCGTTTATCAAGAGCACTGAATGATATTGATCTAGAAGTCATTGATCCAACAAACGTACAGGCAAGCGTTGTTCATGCTATTTCTCAAGTTCCAGGCAAACTAACAATAGACCCGCCAGTTAAAGTAATGTTAGCTGTTTTAATCGACTATATAACAATAAATGAAGAAAATCTAGAAGTCTGGGTCTCGACTAAATAACAGACTATTCTTTCTCGTAATGACTTAACACCCGGTTGGCAGACGAACTGCTTACACAGTTTGACGCTGCCGCTGAAGAAGCCAAAATGAGAGGCTCTGGTTGGTCAGAGGGCGAAGTTTTAGAGATCAGATTAAAACAGGCTAAGTATGCACCGATTGTTGGCAAGTCTTACATTCCACTGCCTCGAGAGTTGGTAGCGAAAAGAGCAGTTCTAAACATAAAGAATTCAGACAACAAATGCTTTATGTGGTGTGTTCTCGCAAGGCTGCATTATATCCGCAAAAACGCAGAGAGAGTATCTAACTATCAGCCTTACATCAATGATCTTAACTTTAGTGGGGTGTCCTTTCCTGTTAGCGTGGATTCCATTGATCGGTTTGAAGAACAAAACAAACCAATAACTGTTAATGTATACACATGGGATGAGGAAACAAATCTACTGCCGATTAAAGTGTCTAAGAACAGCCCAACAATTGGCGAACCAGACAAAAATCATGTTGACTTACTACTGATGTTTTCACCTGCAGGGCTACCGCATTACACATTGATACGAACAATGAGTAAACTAATGCAGCATACTTCAAAAGATGGACATAAACAAGAATTCTGTAGAAAATGTTTAACAAGAATTCCATCTGTTCAAGCCGCAAGCGAACATAAGAAACATTGTATTGGCCCAGTTGACTGTAATACAGAACTAATTACGCCCCCAGAAGGCAGTAAAGTTAGTTTTAAAAACTGGAAACGGATGCAAAATTCCCCATATGTTGTTTACGCAGACTTTGAGTCGCTTATTGTTCCTTATGAGGGGCCAGCGCCACAAAAACTTCGAAAAACAGTCTTAATGAGTAATCATCAGATTTGTTCATTTGCTTTCATCGTTGTCAGGTCGGATGGCGTCCGTTCAGAGCCAGTATTATATAGAGGGCCAAATGCCGCAGAATACTTCTTAGAACGCATGCAGAAAGTGCGCAATGACTGTTCTAATAATCTAAACTTATCTGAAATCAATGATGACGCCTGAAGACCAAGAACAGTATGACGCAGCCACTCACTGTTGGATTTGTGGTTTAGGTCTCTCATCAGACGCAGAGAATCCAACAGTAAGAGACCATGATCACATTAGTGGAAAGTTCAGAGGTGCAGCACACAGTAAATGCAATCTTCAACTAAAGTTTGATCCTAAGACATGGAAGCTGCCCATCTTCTTTCATAACTTGCGAGGTTACGACTCTCATCTTATAATGAAAGCAGTGGACGATGCCTTCAGGGTGTCATGCATTGCACAATCATCAGAAAAGTACATGTGCTTTAATCTGAATAACATGTCTTTTTATGACTCTATGCAACACATGATGGGTTCATTAGAGTCACTGGCTATGTCCTTCCTGCCAATAACAGAAGAATATTTTGACTCAACTCTTGTTAGAAAGGGCGTTTACCCTTATGAGTACATGAACAGTTGGGAAAGGTTTGATGAAGATACACTTCCTCCTAAAGGCGCGTTCTTTTCTAGTCTTAGAGGAAAGGACATCAGTGATTCTGATTACCAGCATGCTCAAGATGCGTGGCAGAAGTTAGATTGTAAAACGATGGGGGACTATCATGATTCATACTTGATGGCAGATGTATGTTTGTTGGCGGACGTCTTTGAAAATTATAGAAAGACCTGCATGAAACATTACAGCCTGGATCCCACGCATTATATTTCTGCGCCCGGGATGAGCTGGGACGCTTTCTTAAAGTTTACTGGAGTACAGATTGATTTATTGTCTGGCCTACCAATGATTCAGATGATTGAAAACGGATTGCGTGGAGGAATTAGTATGGCGTCGCATCATTACTGTAAAGCAAACAACAAATACCTAGATGATTATGATCCAAGTAAAAGGTCTAACTATCTTATGTATTTAGATGCAAACAATCTGTATGGATGGGCAATGGCGCAATCACTTCCGTTACGCAACTTTAAAATGTACACAGGCGGTGATCCGAATAATATTCAAAAGGCATTAAAGTGGTTGAGCAGTTTAACGCCTGATCAACAGCGTGGTTTCATTCTAGAAGTTGACTTAGAATATCCTCATGAACTCCATGACCTGCATAATGACTATCCATTAGCAGCAGAAAGTCTAAAGATGGATCCAAGAGAGCCGCCTAAACTTGTGCCTAATCTTCGGGGCAAAAAAAATTATGTCTGTCATTACAGACTTCTACAATTTTATTTAAGACATGGTTTGAAGTTGACAGCTGTTCATCGCATAATTGCTTTTGATCAAGAACAGTTCATGAAACCATACATCATGAAGAACACTGATCTCAGAACCAAATCCACAGATGCTTCAGAAAAAGACTTTTTCAAGTTGATGAACAACAGCTGTTTTGGAAAGACTATGGAGAATCCGCACAAGCGCAAAGATGTCAGATTAGTCACCAAAGAGAACGAAGCAATTAAGCTGACTTCAAAACCAAATTATCAGGACTTCAGAAGATTTCATGATCAGCTTTTTGGCATAATAATGAAAAAAAAGAAAGTCAAATTAGACAAACCTGTATTTATTGGGTTTACTGTTTTAGAATTATCAAAGCTTTTGATGTTAGAGTTTCTTTATGACTACTTTAAGCCCTCGTATCCTGAGTCCAGAGTGCTTTACACAGATACAGATAGTTTTGTTATAGATATTCCTACTGAAGATATTTATAAAGACATGGAATTAGAAGTAGCTAAAGGAGCGAGCGGATGGTATGACACGTCCGATTACCCTAAAGATTCGCCTTTGCATTCAATTACTAACAAAAAGGTTTTAGGAAAGATGAAGGATGAATTATCTGGAAAGGTGATCAAGGAGTATGTGGGGTTAAGGTCAAAAATGTACAGTATTTCGAGCCAGGAGAAAATCATTAAGAAAGCAAAGGGAATATCTCGCAGTGTTGTGCAGTCAAACATATCACATGACAACTACAAAGAAGCATTGTTTGGCAATAAGACTTTTCATCATGACAACGTAAAACTGCGATCTAATCTACATGAGATCAACACAACAGTTGTAACAAAGAAGTCGTTAGACAGAACAAACACAAAACGTGTGTTTGTTAATCCAGAGTTTTCATATGCATATGGACATTATAGAACCGTAAAATAATTAAAGCGGAACTGTGTCTGGTGGGATTATCTGCAGTTCTTCTTTTACAAAAGATCTTTGAGGAGCTGGTTGTTTTGTTGTGTCAGTTTCTCGTAAATAATACACGGGCGGATTTATCTTTACAATTCTTTTTATTTCATACGGATCAACACTCCAAACCGGATCGGTTGCCCTGATGCGAGTGTCCCCTTCCGCTTCCCCCGGTAAATAAAGGTACCTTACTTTCAAACCAAACGGTAATAGTTTGCGGGATGAAGACTCTCCTTCAGCAACATTTATTGTTTTTCTTTTGATTGCTTGTACTGGTTTTAGCCCTTTAAATTCTTCATTATTCATTGCGCGTAGAACTGAGGGCAGTCTTTCAAACCCCATTCTGTGTTGCGAGAATTCCCAATCAGCTCTCTGTGATACGGGTAGAAAAAAGTCTTTCAGCTAACTGTTTGTTAAAGTTTTCAACTAAAGCCTGTGATCTGTGAACTCCCGGAATGCCTCTTTTAATGGTAACTCTATGTTTTAACAATAATTGATTCACTTGCCCTTTAAATTCTTTTCCATCATCGACTTGAATCATGCGAGGATAAGTTAACGGGCCTCGTTGGTATATCAGCTGAAATGGCGACAGCAACAGCAGAAGCACTCTTTGTGTTAATGGTTCCGCATCTTTGTATCTTGAAGCTATGTCAATGACTGCGAGTGCGTATTTAAAAATCTTTTTCGTCTAATCGTATCAGAGGTGTAAATATAGAAGATCCATTTGATGGGTGTCGTTTGGAGTTGTGTTCACAAAGTGCGGTCTCTGTATTCGTCTAGGTGCAGGTAAATAAATTTGCCAAATCGCTTGTTTAGATAACCATTCTTTTGCTGTTTGTTCACTGACCCCTGCGCTTGGCTTAGCTTTTGTATTGCTGTGATACCCTTCCAATATCCTTTGGGCGAATAATAGATTTTGTTCATTTTTTATTCAGCCAATAATTATGTGCAACAAAATACACGACGGTCATACCAACGACAATAAACCCGATTTCTTGCATCTTTTGTTTTTCTGATGGATGATAAAAGTCGCTGAATTTTGGTGGGGGCAATGTCTGGATTGGTTTGCCTGTTACAAGATAATATTGTTTTATTGCTTGATCAACATCTTTAAATGTGTAAGCTGCATGCCCCTGTTTTTTCAGTGTGTTATTAATAAAAATCTAACTGCTCAATTCTATGCTTTTCATAGGCGTCTTGTGCTGCAGCTAGTTGCTCCATAGCTTTGTTATGTCTTTTTCTCTCGCCGTCGTCCCGTAGTTTACTAAACGCGTAATTACTTCAGCTAAAAGCAAGCGCATTCACCACAGCGCCACCTATCATCATTACGAGTGAAGCCATTTTTTATAAATGTATTTTTTATTTACATATTTATACTGTCTGGAATTATTCCTTGCTTGACTAGAAAATCTTTCGTGGCAAACGAAGCTGCAATGATAGCAATTAGCTTTGCTGAATCCTCAAAGTCTAGTTTGCCAAGATCTGCTGGTTTAATTCTAACAAGCTTTACCAAGCATTGAGTATCCTACACTTAGACCTCCAATAACAGCAGAATGGTATACAAGGTTAGCAACAGTTTTTTCGGTGCTCATTTTTAGAAAATAAAATAATTATAATTAATAAAAAACATGAACAGCGATGATCTACTACAGCTACAAGGCAGCCTAAAACCTTCCTGAACTTATAATGATCAAGTTGATACCAAGCTATTATGCCCAAAAAGGAGAGGCTGTATTCTTTGGCAGCTTTGGGGAAACAAACCATTCCTGGGAACTGAATTCAGCATAAAAACAGATTCAACAGATGTCTCCACAAGACATTATAAAGTATCATAACAGGTATGAATGCAGCTGGGTCTAGAATGGTGAAAAGTGTGGGGCAAACGGTTCTTAGTTTGTACACTAAACTAGTCAGTAGATTTGCTCCCATTGATTCTGAACAAGATCTTACGTATGATTTAACGCAAGATCCAGTTTTAACAAAGTCATTAGAGTCTCTAGGATGTGATCTATACTACAGATTTGGAACATTGTTATCGCCATTAATCATGGGATAATTACTTTTAATCATATAGATTTTGTTTCCCTTCAAAATGAACGAGCTGGAAAATCATCAGAACCAGAATCAGGAAACATTGAATCAGGTGGAGAAAGTAACCAAGCCAGAAAATCAGCAGAATCAAAAACACTGAATCAGGTGGGGGCCAGTGAAAAGTGTCCTCATCCTGGCGTGTTAAAGCAGAAAAAAATTAGCAGAGTGGAACAGACAAAAAAAATTAATGTTACAGAATATAACTCATCATGAAAACATAACACCGCCAGCGCCAGAACAAGTTGATTCAATGCCCGCTATAAAAACTCCATGTGATAAAAGGGGCCCCCAAAGTCTTCATGGAATATTGAACTTAAAACTGTTGCCATTTTGGCGCCATTGCTGCTGTTGGGGCAGTTATTACGGTTATAAAATATATAACCAATGGCAACAAAAACAAAAGCAATCAAAAAAATCTGAACCACTAAATACAGAAAAAGACAATGCACGCCAAAACCGCCAACAACAAAGCATCATTTTGATCCATTTATAATGCAATAATATTTTAAGAACTTAATTTTAAATTTTTTAATAAAAATAGATCATGGCGTATTATAAAATGATGAAGTCAATAAATAAAGACATGGAGTCTATAAAAGACATTTCCATAGACCAGAATTGTAATCAGTGCAGTTGCTTAGGATGTAAGAACTTCATTAAGATCTATGCTGAACCGATCTTGCGCAGAGAACGCTGAGCAAGACATCCCAACGATGACGGCGTTTTTGAGGCGTGTGTGTACTATATTAGACATCTACTATTTAAGATAAAAACATAGATTGTATTTTTTTGATAATTATAGATAACTTGAATAAGAACTTGGTTGTACTTAGAGGATGACTTAGTTATGATCTTGAGGTAACTTAATCAAGAACTTAATTAAAAACTTAATCAAGAACTTATTAAGAACTTGAAGTATTAATTAAAAACTTAATTAAAAACTTAATTAAGAACTTGGGGTGACTTGAGTGACTTGAGGTGACTTAAGTTAAGAACTTAAGTGTGTGCATGCGTGGGGTGGGGGTGGGGGGAGGAGGTGTGCATGCGTGGGGTGGGGGAGGAGGTGTGCATGCGTGGGGTGGGGTGGGAGGAGGAGGTGTGCATGCGTGGGCGGGGTGGGGGAGGAGGTGTGCATGCGTGGGGTGGGGTGGGGCACATCTGTCCCGGTTACGAGCACCACTACATCCTGTTAGACTCATGCTGCTAAATATAGCCGTTCATGTATAAACGGTTAATATTATAGCAAGGCTGACTCCCCACAGCCCTCTTGCTGCTAAATATAGCCGTTCATGTATAAACGGCTATTTATAGCAAGGCTAACTTCCCCACAGTCCTCTTGCTGCTAAAAATAGCCGTTCATGTATAAACGGCTATTTATAGCAAGGCTGACTTCCCCACAGCCCTCTTGCTGCTAAAAATAGCCGTTCATGTATAAACGGCTATTTATAGCAAGGCTAACTTCACCACAGACCACCTCCCAAAAGAGTTTCATTATACTTTCCTTCTCACACAAAAAAGTTTATGCCACACCCCTCCTCTTTTCTCATCCGGGGCTTGGGAATCGCCAGTAGTAGTACATCCGGCATTGTATATTTAAAGCATTTATTTGAAGATAGTGCTGGCCACACACTACTCCTCTCCATACTGGTAGATGTACTAAGGTCTGCCTAACCCTATCTAGTTTGTTTGCCAGAACATTCGAAAATCGCCATTCAGTTGCATAAGGGCACACTTGAAGGCAGATGAACTGGTTAGAATTAGAAAAGTAGAAAAGTATACACATCTTAATACACAGATCAGCTTGCCCCATGAACACTGAATCTGTAGTTAACAATCAATCAAGTCTAATACAAACTGAGAACATTTTTACTTGGGAGGAACAGCAAAAATGTTTCAAATATAAGTTTTTAGCATACGAATCAGCCGTGTTTACCTCCGCCTTAAGAAATGAACGCCATGTTTTTTAAACATGGCTTTAGCTGTCTCAAGCCAGCTCCCAACAATCAACGCGTGATGGATTGTTTTGCTTCGGCCGACTTTCAACAATGCAGCGCCATTTTTTAGATAAGGACCCATCTCATCAATAGTCAAACACGTATTAAAACTGGCTACATCTTGTTTCATTTCCTTGAACCAACAAACCTTTAAGATAGTCGTTCATTTCCAAAGCAGTTAGTTCACTTTTTCGTTTTCTAGAAAAACAATCTCTCCGGTTTCACAACATGCTTCGCCTAATTCTTTCAACAAATACTCTAACATGCAGTTAAAGTAAAACTTATGGCCTCAAATAGCACAAACCTGTTCTTCAGTAACGTTTTAGCCATTTTAAAATAACACAATTAAAACACAGTGGTCGCACCAGAGCGCAGTCAAAACACAGCCTTCTTGTGCGGTAGCTCAAACAACAATGACGAACCCGGTCGTGTCGCGTGACAGCCTCGATACGGTGTGTCGACGTGGCAATCTAGAATTTTCCAAATCATTTTCTGATGCAATGTGGTGCAACCCAGCCGAGTGTGAGTTTGCAACCAGAGCGCCTAGCCTGCGCTGTGTGAACGAAGGCCGCAAGCCGTAAATTAAGTGATCAGGTTTCAGCCCCGTGTCTGCCTGTCTGTGTACAAAGTTTGTAGGTAGAAATTAGTCAGAAGAAGTGTGCGGATTTTATGCCATTTAATTGAGAGAGAAAGAGAGAAAGAGAAAGAGTGTGTGTGTGTGTGTGTGTGTGTGTGTGTGTGTGTGTGTGTGTGTGTGTGTGTGTGTGTGTGTGTGTGTGTGTGTGTGTGTGCGTGTTAGTGTGTCTGTGTGTGTGTGTTAGTGTGTGTGTGTGTCTTAGTGTGTGAGTTGCCTGTATGTTTGTTTGTAGGGTTTACTAGGAGAGAACTAATAAATACCAATTCCTGACTCAAAACCGCTCGAACTGGTTGAGAGCGGTTTTGAGTCAGGATTGGTATTTATTAGTTCTCTCTTCCCCTACCCTGGTGATGTCTTCTCCTACCCTGGTGATGTGTTTCCCTACTCTGGTGATGTGTTTCCCTACCCTGGTGATGTCTCCCGTTACTCTGGTGATTTTTCCCGTTACCCTGGTAATACCAAGATGATGTCTTCCCCCACCCTGGTGATGTCTTTTCCTACCCTGATTGTGTCTTTCATTACCCTGATGATGTCTCTTGTTACCCTGTTGATGTCTTGACTGCTCTGATTATCTCTTACCCCATGTTGGTAATGTTTTACAAAGAGACAGAAGAGGATGAGACATCAATAAGGAAGGAAAAGACATGCTTCCCCCTGCCTTGATGACGTCCCATTTGCCTTGGTGATGTTCTCATTTGCCTTGATGGTGTTTCACTCTCTCCCGATGACATCTTCCGTTCCCTACGTTGGTGGTGTCTTACCTTACCCTTGTGATGTCTTACCCTAGTGATGTCTTACATTACCCTAGTGATGCCTTGCCTTACCCTAGTGATGTCTTACCTTACCCTTGTGATGTCTTACCCTGGTGATGTCTTACATTACCCTAGTGATGCCTTGCCTTACCCTAGTGATGTCTTACCTTACCCTTGTGATGTCTTACCCTAGTGATGTCTTACATTACCCTAGTGATGCCTTGCCTTACCCTAGTGATGCCTTGCCTTACCCTTGTGATGTCTTACCCTAGTGATGTCTTACCTTACTCTAGTGATGTCATACCTTACCCTTGTGATGTCTTACCTTACCCTAGTGATGTCTTACCTTACCCTTGTGACGTCTTGCCATACTCTAGTGATGTCTTGCCTTACCCTAGTGATTCTCCCACCACCCTGGTGATGTTCCCCCTACCCAAATGATGCCTGTCCCTATCCTGGTGATAGTTTGCCTACCTTGATGATTTCTCCTTCCCCGGTAATGTCTTCCCCTACAATTCCTTTCCATCGTGATGTCTCCCACTACCCTGGTGATGTCTCCCACTACCCTGGTGATGTCTCCCACTACCCTGGTGATGTCTTACCCTACCCCCACAATCTCTCATACTACCCTGATGGTGTTTTTCTTTACCCAGGTGATATTTCTCATAGCCCTGGTCATAACCCAATCTTCCCTGTTGATGTCTCGCTACTTCCCTACTAATGTCTCCCTGTACCTAGTGATATATCTCCCTAGTCAACTGAATCCCTTAGTCTGTTGATGTCTCGCCACTTCCCTAGTAATGTCCCCCTGTACCTAATGACATCTCTCCTAATCAACTGAATCCCTTAGTCTCCGTGGCCCTTCAAGTTATCATCTCATAGGACCTCGGTTTTGATTTACAGTATAATGTCCATGGTCACTTTAAGTCCCCCGTTTTGGCAAACTTACGGAGACTGTTGTTGGTTGAATGGGGTGACGCCCTTCAGAGAGGAATGCAGTCACGCTGCCTCTGCGATAAACAGTTGTCCTTAGTAAGGGGCTTACTAGCTGGTATTGTGTATAGGCTGGAACCGTGCATGCACTACTGAGTACTACCCAAGTAACTCGGCTGCAGTGCAGTGTCAGCTCTGGTGGGTTGTCTAAAGAAAACTTTACAGTCAATGCTTTCTCTGGAACGCCTGTACTGCTGCTGCGACAGAACAACTGTGGGTGTTGCCGCGTGGTTAGGAAATGGAATGTGTGGCAAAGGTGTAAAGCTACACACAGGTCATGAAAGATAGGACAGCTAAGGAAGAAAGCGTCCTTTTTTTTCTTAAATTATAGAAACGCTTCATTCCATACTGACTGTGACATGTTCAAACATACACATATGGTAAACTTTTTTTCAGTATAACTCGCTTCAAGCTTAACATGCTGTTATCATATCAATATTTGCTAACCCACAAAAACTAAATGTTTCAGATTTTCAAAAGCAAAAATTATGATTGATAGAAGAAAAAGAAAACGATGACGATGATGATGATGGTGATACTACTACTACTACTATACTTCTACTGCTTCTACTACATATTATCATTGTTATCATTACTATCATTATTATCATTTTTTTATATTATTATTATTATTATTATTATTATTATTATTATTATTACTATTATTATTATTATTTATTATTATTATTATTATTATTATTATCATCATCATCATATTATTATTATTATTATTACTGTTGTTATTATTATCATTATTAGTATTATTACTCTTATTACAGTGATAATAATAATGACAATTGTAAAACGTTGGCGGGAGGATGATCATTTAGTAAAAAGCTAAGAGTAGTATTTAAACAGGGAGACAAAGGTATGTGTGGAAAGGGGGGAGAAGACGGTGGAGAAAAAGAAAAGAAAGCAAATGGAAAGAAAGAAAAATACGTGCATGTACTGCTACTACTGATGAAAATAGTAATAATGATAATGATAACAACAGCAAAAAGAACGATAATATGATTACAATGATAATAATAATAATAATTAAAAAAAATAGTAATACTGATAATAATAATAATAAAAATAATACTAATATTAATACTAATAATAATCATGATAATAATAATAATAATAGCAATGATAATGATAATGGTGATGATAATCATAATCATAATTAAAAGTAGGCGGGAGGGAGTGAAACTGAGCAGTACTGGAATAGAAGAAAGGGGAAGGAAAAAAAAGAAAAGAAAGAAGATTATCAAAGAAAAGACAGGAAAAAGTATGCATGTAAAAGAAGTGTATATATATATAATATATATATATATATATATATATATATATATATATATATATATATTTGTGGCTGATGCTTCTTGTTAGGTCCCGTGGGAATTGAGAACTGTTCTCTTTCGTCCTCCCCATCTTCCTTCACCCCTGATCAGCATGCTTTCTCTTTCACATTCTTCCCACATACATGCAACACATGACACAAAAGATGTTATATTGCGCTTAGGTCCACTCCACGAGGAGTGACAATATAATTTGTCAGTTCTGCATATAGAAGCATTATACCCAGTGGGTATCTGGACAGGTACATATAATATTGAACCTGTAAACATCAGATTTCTTTTTATCCAGTAATTTCTTGACTTTAAGTCCCGTTCTTGCAAGTGCTTTTCTCTGGTCCCTTTGTTAAGTTAGGAATTAAACGCATAAATTCAACCTTAGCTTCACTTGGACCATACCTTTTGTTTGTAAGTTAACGGAATTCAAAGATCAAACTCACCCATAGCTTCAAAGGAAATACATTTGTTTGCCAGGTAACTGAATTCAACCTTTACGTCACTACAGATTCAAAAGGGGCAATACCCTTTGTTTGCCAGGTAACGGCTAATAATCCCGTATTTCTTTCGCTTTCTGACCAGCGCTTTGCGCCGCTTTCTTTCCAACACTGCTGAAGGGGGTTAAAAACATTAATTCCCCTGGGATCTGAACCTTGAGTTTGACTGAAGGGGGAAAGCGCCGCCCGCGCCTTTGACTGAAGGGGTGGGAGGGTGGGAATTTTTTCCGAGAGCAGGGAGTGTGTCTTCACTGATAGCGTGTTACCTCGAAAAGGAAGCACTTTTACGCATGCGCGACCTGCATTAAGGATTTTGTCTTACCGGAACCTACCGGAATGCTTTTACGCATGCCTAGCCTGTTTTGAGAATTTCATTTTACCGGAAATTACCGGAATAATCGCGCTCCGCCACAAATACCCTTATGTCCCATAAGAACTTTTGTGGCTGATGCTTCTTGTTAGGTCCCGTGGGAATTGAGAACTGTTCTCTTTCGTCCTCCCCATCTTCCTTCACCCCTGATCAGCATGCTTTCTCTTTCACATTCTTCCCACATACATACAACACATGACACAAAAGATGTTATATTGCGCTTAGGTCCACTCCACGAGGAGTGACAATATAATTTGTCAGTTCTGCATATAGAAGCATTATACCCAGTGGGTATCTGGACAGGTACATATAATATTGAACCTGTAAACATCAGATTTCTTTTTATCCAGTAATTTCTTGACTTTAAGTCCCGTTCTTGCAAGTGCTTTTCTCTGGTCCCTTTGTTAAGTTAGGAATTAAACGCATAAATTCAACCTTAGCTTCACTTGGACCATACCTTTTGTTTGTAAGTTAACGGAATTCAAAGATCAAACTCACCCATAGCTTCAAAGGAAATACATTTGTTTGCCAGGTAACTGAATTCAACCTTTACGTCACTACAGATTCAAAAGGGGCAATACCCTTTGTTTGCCAGGTAACGGCTAATAATCCCGTATTTCTTTCGCTTTCTGACCAGCGCTTTGCGCCGCTTTCTTTCCAACACTGCTGAAGGGGGTTAAAAACATTAATTTCCCTGGGATCTGAACCTTGAGTTTGACTGAAGGGGGGAAAGCGCCATGAGACACTTCTTGCTCATGTCGAGCATGAAGTGTTGACCCCCCAGTCATAACCGAACGGTAGTGGACCTAAGCGCATTGACCATCTAAATTAGAATTATGACATCATCACATAAATAATAATGACAATTGCTATAGCACCCCCCTAACCACGTAGGGTGGCGGGTGCTGTACAATTTGTAACCATCCAACAGCTAAAATGGTAAGCAGAAACCACGCACGCCTCAAATTGTGCGTGCCCAGGTCATGAACATACGTACACCCACACACACTTGCCCGCACACCGCATGCTGACGCGTGCACACATATCCACCGCGTGCATACGCACCTGGAACATAATATTGCATGCCAAAACATCCTATATGACCAATGAACAGCTCCTTCGTACGCGAGCAACTTGTACACATACACAATGTCTTCTGGGGTTGTAGTGAACAGCTCCTTTGTACCCGACTGGTACACATACATAATGTCTTGAGGGGGTTGTCCGTCTTTCTTGCTGCTGTTGGTGCGCCCTTGTCCGCCGGCATTGTCTGTTAGCATCCACCCCGGTCCGGGAGCCCCCGGGACCTGTAAAGCATAGAAACCAAAAACGAGGAGGCAGTATCTCCCTCACTGTGGAGTCATACTGACTAGAACATGTTTGGGTAAGCGCAAGACTGTCCTAATATTTAGAGTGATGAAGAATGGCTACTGTTCCTAATGTATCTTTTGAATGCGTCCGACTTCCATCTCCCTAGTTGCCGTATCTGTGCATCTGACATGCCACGAGCTGCCGCTGCTGTTGCTGCTCCTATCCTAAAGCTATGTGATGTGAATTGTGATGCTGGGTAGCGGCAAAATGCCAGTGTGAGGCGCAGCTGAGTGTTGAATTCTGATCTGGTGACGGGGGCTCCAGGGGCCTTGAGGAATAGGGGTCCAGGAGCTCGGCCCCTGTCTGCTAAATAATCTGTCATGGCCTGTATAGGGCACTCCCCCTCCGTCCCCTTCTGTATATCTAGAGAAAAAGTCTGACCTTTGCTGTGTTTGTAATGGTGAAATGTGACTGTCATGTGCGACTGCTGAATTGTGACTTGATGTACCCCAAGGAGGTTGGGGTTTTTGTCCGTAGCCGAGAGTACCGTTATTTCGCCAATGCGTAGGAAGGCATGAAAGGCTAGTAGGTACATAGCTTTGAATAAAATGCACTCTTTCATGCTGATGCATGTATGACGTAGGGCGGAAACCATGTTCTTTAGCATGCCTTTATCAAGTGGTAGCCTTGTGTCGCAGGCTGGTTGCCGCTTGTGGTATGAAGTGAGCATCTTCTGTATGAAAAAGGCTGCTGTTGGGTCTGGTAGGGATCTAATCTTGTGAAAGTAACTAATTGCCGAGATGTGTGCTGACACCGTTGCCGGCTTGAAACTTTTTTGAACCAGGTCTGCAATGAATAATGCAACTGTACCTGCTTCTAAGGGGAGACTAGCAGATAACCGGGCTTCTGTGGCGAAATCTATGAACCGGCCCCAGCTACGCCTGTATGCATTCTGGGTTGAAGGTGCGAGGGATGTTTGTAAGAGATCTTGAGCTGTCGCTATGAGTGTGGCAACTCGGGCAGTGGCGGCACTGGCGTGGGAAGCTTGTTGGCCGAAGGTGCCAGCCTTCTGAATTCCTGTACCTGCAACCGGGACAGTGAGTCTGCCAATATATTCTTGTTACCGGGTACATGATATGCTTTAAACAGGATATTGAACCGAAGACATGTTAATACTAATCTACGTACTAGCACCATTATCTTCCCGTCCTTTGATGTTTGTTTGTTCACAATCTCTGTTACTGCACTATTGTCTGTGTAAAATTCTACGCAGGAATTGGCCATTGCGTGTGCCCAGGTTTCTACCGCTAACACTATGGGGTAAAGTTCTAATAACGCAATCGACTGTGCTACCCATTGTCCTTCCCATGTACCATAGAACCATTCCTTACCCATAATGGCGCCATAACCTACTGAACCCGCTGCATCTGTAAATAGGCGAAGATGTTGCGAAGATGACCACCTAGTTGGGAGCATGACTGACTTCCCATTGAACTCTTGTAGAAATAGCTCCCAAGTGTGGAGATCGTCTCTTGCAGTTTTTGTAATCCGTAGGTAATGAAACGGTTTGTGTATGCCAATTGTTAGGTTGATCAGCCTCCGTAAGAAAGGTCGGCCCGGAACAATGGCTCCGCACGCAAAGTTGAGAAAACCTATGACTGACTGTAAATATCGCAGCTGTACTTTGTTTTTTGTCAGGCATTCCGCTACTAGTGCCTTCCCTTTGGCGAGCTTATCCGCAGGCAGTCTGATCTCCATCTGTCGCGTGTCGAGCTCGTAACCCAAGAAAGTCAGTACTTGTGTTGGTTGCGTGGTTTTTTCTGGTGCTGTTGGGATTCCCAGATTCGAGCACAGTGCTAGGAACTTCCTAAGACTAGTCTGGCATTTCTGTTGTGTGTCCTCTACTATTAGGAAATCGTCTAATACATGTGCCATGTTTGGTATGTTGAGCTTTGCACTGGCCATCCATTGCAGGGCGTTGCTGAGCGTTTCGAATATACGACAGCTGGATCTACAAGCCATGGGGAGGCATTTGTCGTAGTAATATTGCCCTTTCCAACACAAACCAAAGAGGGGGTACTGTGATGGGTTGTAGCGGAACGATCCTGAAAGCGTCTGCAATATCCGTCTTTGCTAGGTAACCATGTTTCCTATGCGTGTGATTGCTGCTACGGCTTCGTCTATAGACTGGTACTGAACCATAGCTTCTGTGTCTGGTATTCCGTCATTGATCGATTCCCCTTGGGGGTACGAGAGATGGTGTATAAGACGAAATTTCCCCGTCTCTTTCTTGGGCACCAGACCTATCGGTGAAATGCTGAGGTTTGTAAATGGTTTGTCCTTAAATGGCCCTGCTAAACGTCCTAATCTACATTCTTTGTCTAGTTTACTATCTACTATTTTAGGGTGGTCTTCTGTGGAAGCTAAGTTAGGTGCCTCCTTGTGGTTAAAGAGCCCTTGTAACCCACTCGGAAGCCCCATCTGAAACCTTCGCTAAGGAAAACTGCTAACTCCCTGTCATAACCTATCAGGTAACGTGCTAGCACTTCATGCTTGACTGGGCTTGGTAGGACTCTACTGTCGCCCTCCTCTAAGGGTGGTGGGATTGGGTCGGTTCCCCTCTGTGCTCGGTGTGACCCAGCGGTTATGTTCTGCTCTGGGACGAAAGGGCGCTGCATTGTGGCTATGTGTGAATTTAGTCATCACTCTGAAAGGTTTGTTGACCGGCAGTGGGCAGTCTGTGAAGGGATGGTGCCCCATACAGTTGTAGCAGTTGTGCTGGAACTTGCACTCTGCTGCAGATGCGCAGTAGCCTGTGGTGTGGTATTTGAAACATACCCCTTTTGGTATGTCTTTTTGCGACATTGACTGCAGTGCGACTGTCCTGTCCTTCGAGCTTGCCTCAAGGTGTGCTTTGAGGTACAGTTCCAAGTGAGCTGCACCCCATTCTGCGTCACCCGAGGCTATCATCTTGCGGAACTGTTCATCGTAGAACCTCCAACCTGCCCCTTTGTTGGCAAGGTTCAGGACAGTCTCCAAGTGATGTGCTAAGACTGGCCCTAGGGGTGGTGTTTGTTCTGTGAGGATGGCACAGAAGCGGTTCCATGCTCTCACCCATTGAATGAGGGGTAGCGGGTGGCCCTTTTTTGTCTGGGGCACCAGCTGGAGTGCTGGGGACTTCCCTCCATTTTCAACCTGGAGTGTGTAACATTCTTCTGTCTGCTCCGTTTTATCGATCATAGCACTAAGCTCTATATATTCCCCAGCCCATATTTTTTCTTTTATTTTTGCTGGTACCTGACTTGTTATCGACTGTGACAGCATATTTGCAGGTTTACCTTGCAGGACGTCGTGGACTGGGCCCACAATGCTGGTCTGCCAGTCCGCAGCAGCCTGCTGAGCTGGTAGTGCCCTGGAGGCCGTTATGGGTGTGGTGGCCGCCCGTTGTGTCAAGTCGGCCATTGTCGATGTGCTGGGGGCCACGGCGGGTGTGGCGGTCGCCTGTTGTGCTGGCAGGGAAGGTGGCGTGATGGTAGGCGTGTGGGGGATGCGTTCCAAAGCCTGTTGAATTTTTGTATCGATTTGGGCCGTGATGTTGCTCATGAATGTGTGAGCCATGGGGGCGGCATGTCCGGATTGTCATTGGCATGTGCAGTTTCCTCGCTGTTTGGCTGGGTGTGTGTGTCGCTGGGTCTGTCCGCTATGTCCTCACTCGCCTTCCATGTAGGCCTTCGTCGTCTCTGCGGTCTGGTTTTTGGCATCTGTAAAATACGAAATCTTCCGACACGAAAAGGGGGCTTACCATGCAAGAGACCTGCGATACACAGTCGCGGCTAACGCATCCTGCCGAGTTATATCTAAACATGCCCACGCACCGCTGACGTAGCCACCTTGAGGCAAAGTAGCTGAGAACCTGCAAAACCTCTTCGCGGTTAATGGACAGACACTGGTGATTGGGAGGAAAAATATCTGAGAACCTGCAAAACTCTTCACAGTTAATTGACAGACGCTGGTGATTCGGAGTTCCCAGCCGGTATAGCCACCTTGCTGAGAAACCTGCTTGAGTAGAAAACCTGGGACACGCTGTTGTAGCCGCCTTGCTGAAAACGTGCAAAGTTATATATGTACACATGCCACATACAGCTGATGCTGAGAAACCTGCTTCAGTAGAAAACCTGGGACACGCTGTTGTAGCCTCCTTGCTGAAACCGTGCAAAGTTATATATATACTCATGCCACATACAGCTGCCAGGTCACAGTTGATGTAGCTGCATTGAGTACGAAACAATACAGGGCACAGCTAATATAGCTGCATTGCTGAGAAACATGCAACATGCAAGGTCGCAGCTGATGTAGCTGCATTGTGTATTAGTATAAAACAATATAGGGCACAAGCTAATATAGCTGCCTTGCGGAGAAACATGCAACCGAAAGATGCAATAGCACAGCTGAAGTAGCCGCATCGAGTAGGGCACAGCTAATATAGCTGCATTGCGGAGAAACATGCAAGAGCACAGCTGATGTAGCTGCATTGAGTATAGAAGAATATTGGGCACAGCTAATATAGCTGCATTGTGGAAAAACATGCAAGAGCACAGCTGATGAAGCTGCATTGAGTAGACAATATAGGGCACCGCTAATGTAGCTGCATTGCGGATAAACCATGCAAGAGCACAGCTGAAGTAGCTGCATTGAGTATAGAACAATATAGGGCACAGCTAATATAGCTGCATTGTGGAAAAACATGCAAGAGCACAGCTGATGAAGCTGCATTGAGTAGACAATGGACAACGGAGAAACATGCAAGAGCACAGCTGATGTAGCTGCATTGAGTAGAAAACAATATAGGGCACAGCTAATGTAGCTGCATTGCGGATAAACATGCAAGAGCACAGCTGATGTAGCTGCATTTGAGTATAAAACAAAATAGGGCACAGCTAATATAGCTGCATTGCTGAGAAACATGCAAGGTCACAGCTGATGTAGCTGCATTGAGCAAAAACAATATAAGGCACAGCTAATGTAGCTGCATTGCGGATAACCATGCAAGAGCACAGCCGATGTAGCTGCATTGCGGATAACCATGCAAGGGCACAGCCGATGTAGCTGCATTGCAGATAACCATGCAAGGGCACAGCTGATGTAGCTGCATTGCGGATAACCATGCAAGGGCACAGCTGATGTAGCTGCATTGCGGATAACCATGCAAGAGCACAGCTGATGTAGCTGCATTGCGGATAACCATGCAAGGGCACAGCTGATGTAGCTGCATTGCGGATAACCATGCAAGAGCACAGCTGATGTAGCTGCATTGCGGATAACCATGCAAGAGCACAGCTGATGTAGCTGCATTGCGGATAACCATGCAAGGGCACAGCTGATGTAGCTGCATTGCGGATAACCATGCAAGAGCACAGCTGATGTAGCTGCCTTGTGTCGGGCACAGCTAATATAGCTGCATTGCGGAGAAACATGCAAGAGCACAGCTGATGTAGCTGCATTGAGTATAAAACAATATAGGGCACAACTAATATAGCTGCATTGCAGAAAAACCATGCAAGAGCACAGCTGATGGAGCTGCATTGAGTAGAAAACAATACAAGGCACAGCTAATGTAGCTGCATTGCGGATAACCATGCAAGAGCACAGCTGATGTAGCTGCATTGAGTATAAAACAAAATAGGGCACAGCTAATATCGCTGCATTGCAGAAAAACCATGCAAGAGCACAGCTGATGAAGCTGCATCGAGTAGAAAGCAATATCGGGCACAGCTAATGTAGCTGCATTGCGGATAAACATGCAAGAGCACAGCTGATGTAGCTGCATTGAGTATAAAACAAAAACCGGGCACAGCTAATATAGCTGTATTGCTGAGAAACATGCAAGGTCACAGCTGATGTAGCTGCATTGAGTAGAAAGCAAGATAGGGCAGAAACATGCAAGAGCACAGCTGATGCTGCATTGAGTGTAAAGCAATATGGGGCACAGCTAATATAGCTGCATTGCTAAGAAACATGCAAGAGCACAGCTGATGTCACTGCATTGATTAGAAACCTGCAAGAAGTCAACCACGGGTCACAGTTAATATAGCTGCATCGCTGAGAAACATGCAAAATCGCCGCTGGTGTAGCTGCAATGAGTAGTAAACATGCTGCATTAAGTCGAAAACATGTGTCAAGGTCATGGATAACCTAGCCGCATTGCTGCAAAACATATCACGGGTAATATCATGGCAATATCATGGCCACCTTGCTGACAGACATGCGCTGATGAACAAAACAAGAGGGACCTGAAATAGCTACTTCTTGTAATCTGTGTTAATAAATGGGAAATACCTACTTCTTGTAATCTGTATTAATAAAATGGGCAACCGAAATGCAAATTCCGAGTCTGCCGTGAAAGTTCTGAGTGCACCGAAAATGGTCTGCCGTGTGAATAGATGACGCATCCATCCTTCACCCCCCACTACCCTTTTTTTTTTGTTTTGTTTTTTTTTGTTTTTGTTTTTTGTTTTTTTTTAAATGTATGCTGGTTAAGCAACATAGTAAGAGCAAGACCGAAAAGGGGGCCAACCAGCCAAACATCACATAAGTAGGCTTACTTGTGGTAAAGCCTAGTGTGAACATGTCACTGCCCTGTGTAACAACTACTTTGTATGCATTCAGCTTTTACCTTGTACTTTGTTGCATGCTACTATCAAGGCTCCTCTGATTGATTTGTAGAACTTGAACTGCCCCTGATTTTACAGATGCACACCGTCACTCAGGAACAAGTGTCTTTTGGAACGTCTGAGTGAAAAATATTCGTGGTGGTTCCATGTTGTGACGTATGGGAGTCCTTCAAATGCCGCGTGTTGCTGTTCGAGTACTTGTTGCGCCCATGTGTTGAATTCTATTGCTTCCCGCTGTGATAGAAACCACCATTTCCCGGATCGTTCAGCTTTGAACCTTGGCAGCAACTGTCCGAACATGACGTGTTCCACCCGAATCTACCTTTCAATAAAGAGGCCAAGGCCAACATATCCATAGCTAAGTCATCGTGTGTTGTCCCAAGCCTGAAATCGTTGCCTCCTATCTGAAGGAAGATGATGTTGGGTCGTTGTTTAAGCTTGTCCATTATGCCTGGGAGAGTTTCGTTATCGCGCAGAAGGCCGTGTACCGTCAGTCCTGCTCTGCCGACAATCTCCACAGAGCAAGTGTCTTGCAACTTAATATCTGCTTTCAAACGCACATCATCTGCATCACAAATATGCTGAGCAAAACGTTTGATGATGGAATGACCAAGTAGCAAGGCATGAGGCATGGTCGACACCGTGTAGGCTTCGATGGATGAGGATCTTACCTTCAATTTTTTCCGAGAGCAGGGAGTGTGTCTTCACTGATAGCGTGTTACCTCGAAAAGGAAGCACTTTTACGCATGCGCGACCTGCATTAAGGATTTTGTCTTACCGGAACCTACCGGAATGCTTTTACGCATGCCTAGCCTGTTTTGAGAATTTCATTTTACCGGAAATTACCGGAATAATCGCGCTCCGCCACAAATACCCTTATGTCCCATAAGAACTTATACAATGCTGAATAACTAAGTAGTGGGGAAAACAAGTACAGGTTAAAAATTCTTCCATCATTATAGTAATGACTTGGCAAAGATTTGAAATGTTTACCAAAAAAAAAGTATATTATAAAATGAAAACCCTTCACTAGCTGTATAGAGGGAACCATCGCAATCTCTCCTGAAGGCAAATCTATATGTATCGCCTGCTCCTAGGCCTTTCGTCCGCTGGATCGGAACTCATCAGGGAGACACGGCTGATCGTGTCTGTGCTCTTGGTGTCAAATAAAGACACACCACAGTCCGTAATTCTGTGGTGTTCTCACCACCAAGGATTCAAAGAAGAATCTAAGAGCACCCCAAAGCAGCCAGTGAAAGGTAGTAGAATAAAATAAAACGATATATACATAGTGAACACCACCCTTTTTCTGCGATAACATTCTGCTTAAAACCTAAAAGGCAGAGGAGGCAAGTACTTTCCGAGGTCACTGAGGAGAAACAATCAGGTTTCGAAATACCAGTATCTGACCAGGAGTTATGATATGTTAATGAGTTTCCTCCCTTTTGGAGATTTCTCCCCCTTGGAGACTAGAAGCTTGCTGAAGGCTCATTTTGAGAAGCATTTATTGCTCCCATTTACCCACTCATGCACATACTGGTAGTTAGGCAGAATTATCTACCACTGCAGATATGAATGCTTATCTGTCCCTATTGTTTCAATCTAAGACATAAGAGCAAGCTTTGTTTATAATTCTATATTTCTTGCAGTCATTGCAAGCCCAAGCTGCTCTGTAAATTGCTGGAATGGTGGTCAGTTACTTACCCTTGGAATTTATTAGTTCATTATAGTTCAGTCCCTTGCAGATTCATTCCAAGAACTGGCCCTCAGCACTTGTGTCTTAAGATGTTATCTTCTTATAGTTTCTACTTTTCACAAGAAAATGTAGCTTGTTTTGTTGTTTCATAATCTTCGTTTGCTTCTTAGGTGGCTCCTTTGGTTGCTTTTTTGAAAATTCAACAAACATACTATGGTATTGCACACCAACCTTTTTCTGGGATAGCATTCTGCTTAAAACCTAAAAGGCAGAGGAGGCAAGAACTTTCCGAGGTCACTGAAGAGAAACAAACAGGTTTCGAAATACCGGTATCTGACCAGGAGTTATGATATGTAAATGAGTTTTCTCTCTCTTGGAGATTGTCTCCCCATTGGAGACTAGAAGCTTGCTGAAGGCTCATTTTGAGAAGCATTTATTATTCCTCATTCACCCACTCAAGCACATACTGTTAGTTAGGCAGAATTATCTACCACTGCAGATATGAATGCTTATCTCCCCCTACTGTTTCAATCTAAGACATAAGAGCAAACTTTGTTTATATATATATATATATATATATATATATTATATATATATTATATATATATATATACAACAAACTAATAAATTCCAAGGATAAGTACCGCACCGTTCCAGCAACTTGCAGAGCAGCTTGGTGTTGCAATGACTGCAAGAAATATTGAATTATAAACAAAGCTTGCTCTTATGTCTTAGATTGAAGAAATAGGGGGAGATACGCATTCATATCTGCAGTGGTAGATGATTCTGCCTAACTAACAGTATGTGCTTGAGTGGGTGAATGGGGAAAAATAAAAAAATGCTTCTCAAAATGAGCCTTCAGCAAGCTTATATTCTCCAAGGGGGAGACATCCTCCAATAGGGAGGGAAACTCACTAACATATAACTCCTGGTCATATACCGATATTTCGAAACTTGGTGGTTTCTCCTCAGTGACCGCGGAAAGTGGTAATTTGACTCCTCTGCCTTTTCAGTTTTAAGAAGAATGCAATCCCAGAAAAAGTTGGTGTGCAATACCGTAGTATGTTTGTTGAGTTTTCAAAAAACCAACCAAAGGTGCCATCTAAGAAGGAAAAGAAAATCATAAAAGAGCAAAACAAACTACATTTTCTTGTGAAAAATAGAAAATATAAAAAGATATCCTCTAAGACACAAGTGCTGAGGGCTAGTTCTTGGAATGAATCCGCAAGGGACTAAAATACAACAAACTAATAAATTCCAAGGATAAGTACCGCACCGTTCCAGCAACTTGCAGAGCAGCTTGGTGTTGCAATGACTGCTTTGCGCGCGCAAAACATACACACACTTGTGCACGTGCATATGTACACACACACATATGCACACACACACACACACACACACACACACGCGTGCGCGTGCGCCGCGCGCGCGCGGGCACACACACACACACACACAGAGATTAGTATGCACATGCTCTCTCTCTCTCTCTCTCTCTCTCTCTCTCTCTCTCTCTCTCTCTCTCTCTCTCTCTCTCTCTCTCTCACACACACACAATAGCTTTCCAAGAAAATCACAAGACAGTTCTGTAAATAATTTTGTGACCAACTCATTGAATTATGTGATATATTTGATTGTATTATGCTGAATGGACTGAGTGAATCAAATTTTGATGATAACTGTACATATATAGTAGCTTCCGGGGAAAGTACAGTTGACTATTTTCTTGCATCCATTGATTTATTTTCATCTATTCATTTCATGTCTTTTGATGTTGAGGATATAATTCAATCGGATCATCTGCCAGTTAGTCTGAAAATAGAAATAAGTAAAAAAGATGATTGCTTTCCTGATACGCAACAAACTCGAACAACAGAGAGGGAAAGATTTGCTTGGAATAAGGATTATGAAGATGAATTTGTCAATTCATGGGAAGTGGAGATATACAAAACAATTTACGTAAAGCAGCAAATGATTTAGACAACGATGTAGATAGCTCCTTGGAAACATTTGTACAATGCTTAAAAGAATCTAGCAAATGCATGTTGAAACGCAGCGGTACATACAGGAAGAAAAGGTCGGAATGGTTCGACGATGAATGTCGCAAAGTCAAAAAAGAAACTAGGAGAAAATTAAACTATTTCACAGCATTACACAAAGAATCCTCAATTCAGAAAGAAGAAATGAAAACTAAGGTTGAAGAAGCCAGAGTTATATATGTCGATGCAAGGAAGAAGTATAAATACTTATTAAGGATGAAAAAACAAGTTTTTAGAAAACACAAATTAGAAATATTAACCAAGGAAATTAATAATTCGTCGGAATTTTGGAGGCATCTTAGAAACATGGGATGCGCAAAATGACAAAGAATTATTAATGACACCAGCCGCCATGGCGAAGTGGTTAGCGTCGCGGACTCCCGGCTGGGAGGTCGTGGCTTCGAATCCCATCAGAGTCATGTGGGTTTTTTCTGCCCCGACCGGCTCCTACCCAGAGTTGAGTTTGCTGCGGACTCAGTTGGGAAGACTGTGACCACACAGTCGAGTTTCATCCACTTAATGGATGCGTTTCTGAGAGTGTTGCTCAAATTTCCTGACCAACACTGCAGGTGCCTGTATCTCTCGGGCCTGGTTGACGCCGGGATATATTATGAAAGGAAGCGTAGAGTACAGCCCTGTCATGTAGTTATCAGACCGAAATGGAAATCCGTAGCATCATCTTAATCATCTTCATTCTCATCAATCAGCATTAAAAAAAAATGTCTCAAATTCTGTGGCCCTTCATGCCGTGCTCTCATGGTGACCTCAATTTCGATGTCCTCTCCACGTCTGTGGCCTTGGTTTGGTTTCGTCGGGGTCACCGGTATCGGCGAGTCCATGGGGGCTGTCGTTGGATGGACGTGGTGGCGCCCTCCGGAGGGAGAGCTCACTCACGCCGGCTCCGCCACTAAGCAATTATTGTCGTCAGTAGGGGGCTTAGTAGGTGGTGTCCTGCGTATGTTAGATCAGAACAGGCGCCACTGAACACCACCGAAGTGACTCGGCAGCAGTGCAGTGTCTCCACTGGTGGGTTGCCTCTTGACGGCTTGACATTGACTGCTCCCTGTGGACTGCCGGTGCCGGGGCTGTGGCGGGGCCGACCGGGCTGTGGCTGTGGGCGGGGTGTCGGAATGAGCGGCGTGGGTGCACTGCCTCTCAGGTAGCGCAGAGGTTGGGACAGCAAAAAAAAAAAAAAAAAAAAAAAAAAGAATTATTAATGACATCAGTATTGATGAATGGTTTAATCATTTCAAGACCGTTTTTCAAAACAGCAATGAAGAAGGCGAAAGGGACCACCATATTGAAACGGATGTGTTAGACGAATCAGAACATGATTTAAATATTCCGTTTTCGGAAGAAGAAGAAGTTAAAAAAGCTATAGATAAACTAAAAACAGGCAAAGCTAGTGGAATTGATGAAATTTCTGCTGAAATGCTGAAGCTAGGTGGTAAGAGTGTTCAGCTATTTCTGATAAAACTATTCAATACAATTTTTGACAAAGGTATTTATCCCAGGGAATGGTCTAAAGCTCTTATAATCCCAGTATATAAAAAGGTGACCCTGAAAATGTCGATAATTACAGAGGAATCTCTCGTCTGAGTATTATATCTAAATGCTATACTACTATCCTAAATGCACGACTGTATACCTGGTTAGAAAGCAACAATGTAATTTCAGAATGTCAAGCAGGATTCCGGAAAAATTATTCGACAGTGGATCAGATGGGGCTCACCGACAAATAAATGACAGGAAGAATCCGGAGAAAGGAAAAAGTGACACTAACGTCCGATACACCCAACTGTACACAATAACCACCCGGTACAATTTTTGAAAGCAATTCAAGTGTCAGGTCGCGAACCTGGCAGTCGTCAAAATGAAAACCTAATCCGCCACCTGACCACGCTCACGCCCTATGGAGCGGCAGAAGCGTAAAAATAGAAAGAAAAAAAACTAGTTACCTACAAAGTAGGAATAGCAGACTGATTGGCGACAGAAAGGCAAGTTTTACGGCCGCATCTGCGTGAGGCACTCGGCGGAAAGAGGAGGTCTGGATGCGGTCGATTCCCCTTCGTCTCAACTCGATCCCCCCACAGTCACACACAGATGTTCATTCAGGCCACAAGAGACTCCCTACACGCTAGAGTCACCCACCCAAACCCAAACCCACAAAGAAACACGACAAACTGACTAAACGTACACAAAACAGAACCAGACAAAGTACTCCACGAAACGAGAGAGACAGTCAGAACCCTTCACATCCCGGACGACCCCCCACATATGTCACGACCGGCCCCTGGAGGTCTGCCCTGACAGGATCGGTCTAGAAGGGAGTGAAGGGAGTGACTGACCTCACACGCTCCGCAAGAGATCAAAACAAGAAAGATTACAATACAACACACCAATTTATTCACACCAACATACACATAGTCACAAATAAGCATTTCAACACAACATACAAAATAGTCACAAATAAGCATTTCAACACACACAACATACACATAATCACAAATAAGCATTTCCAACACACATTCATTTGTTCCTTCCCGTTGTTCCCCCCACCCTTGCCTCTCCAAAGTTCACTGGGAGCATCATGTTCCAGTGGGGTGTCCAAGACGGGCCTGTTTGAATAGTCTTTCAGTGCCGACACTCTCAACCCACACCCACACCACTTCCAATAGCACGACACAGAGTTAACCACACTCGCTTAGCTGTCACATGGCCGCATGAAGTCCGAAGACAGCGTAGAAACCATTCCGTTGGACGAGGCGGTAGTCATTGAAGGTCCCGGACAGGGGTAGGACCATCCAGTGAAGAACGCGTGCTCCGCACACACTGCGGCCTCAAGAACGTCAGCCCCCGGTGAAGCCAGCGGGAGGAGAAACAAGAAGGGAAAGGAACTGGAAAGGAAAGAGGGTACTAGAACCCCGCAGTCAGTACGGTTTGAAATATGCTGCTAAATTCCTAACAGCCACTCGCATGAAGGGCGAGGGAGGTGTTTTGCTGAATACATTAGTAGCACCAGCTTAACACAGACCTGAGCGTAAAACAGTAAACAAACCAAATGAGGAATGTTCGCTAAAGGTCTTCTCACATGAAGCAGGCAAGAAATGACACCGAATTAACAGGTTGAAGGAAAGAATAGCAATTTATATCTCGATCCCTCCTTCACTCACGTTCAATGATCCCAACACATTTTATAGTAACATTTCAAAATAATCACACAATTCCCAAACCACGCATCCAAACGTCTAATCGTGCGTACGCATGCTCGCAAACACAAAACACTCGTTCCCCTTGCACACACAAACAGACGGTGGCCGAAGAATACGAGACCGGCGATTGTGACAGGGCGGACGAGTGAGACCCAGCAAGTCCCAACCCTAAATCACCAGGTTCTCCCCTATCCCCACCGACTACCGCATCACCAGATGCATTGAAAGAAGAGAGAATTTTGGATTTAATTTTGAATGGCCAGGTTAAAGATCGAATTAACCAGAGAAAAGTGGTCTCAAACAATATTCCTTTTATAATTTTGAAAACAAAAAGAAATTGCGCAAAAGAGAAGAATTAGCCAGCTAACAACAAAAAAAACAAACAACCACGAAACAACTGATGCTTACCAGCTACCCGTGGGTGACCCAAGAAAGTGGCGGGTCAAGCGACTCTCTGCCCTCTGTCCAGTCGAGTGAACAAGCCGAGCAGATGCGGAAACGCTGACATCCCTCCCGTACAGGCCGACTGCAGGAATGAAGGTACCGATTGTACCGTCGGCGATGTGGTCGAGAACCAGAACTGGAGCGGGCGCTCCCAGGGACATCTTCCGCACAAGTGAAGAGAAAACCTGCCTAACCGATGGCAGCCAACATGCCACCCTACGTCACAGAGTGAGAATACCTCAAGCTAAGAGGAATGCTGCACGTGCGGCAGGTAAAAAGACAGGTGAGAGGCCGATAGAGACAGCCAGTTCAAGAGAAAGGTACCAGCCACCCGTGAACCTGCAGGATGAATTGCACGGACAGTGAAATTAGAGAGAGAGAGAGAGAGAGAGAGAGAGAGAGAGAGAGAGAGAGAGAGAGAGAGAGAGAGAGAGAGAAAGTAAACCTAACCTGAGCTGAACGACATTAAGGGTGCAACACACCACAAGCCATATTAAGGGACTGATACACGACAACAACAACAACAATAAATAAATGAATAATTCTACCACCCAAGATGGGCCAATCGTCATAGGCCTCGTGACAACAACAAAAGTTCACATATAAAAATGCAATGGGGGTGTTGGTAAATCTGTCAGAAATACCTGAAAATGTGTGAAGAACTGGCGACTTGTGAGCACATCAAACATGCAGATGAACATGTGACTAATGATCACCTCAAAAGCAAATGCTAATCTCGAGACCTTTCCGTACATTTTCTGCCTGTAACTGAGGCAAACAAAATTAACATCTTGTTTAAGAAGAGAGAGAGAGGGGGGGTAACAAAACCAGGTACAGTCATCTCATTCTGACAGCCGTGATTTGGCCTGTGGTGATTCCGACAGCTGTATTGCTCTGAACTCCTTACGCTTCCTATAGGCCAGGCATCATAACCCCAGTCTTGATGGAACACGAAGCAAAGCCTATCCCTCAAATGTCACCCACCCACCTTGGAAGAGGCAGGTGTTCCCAACAGTCGTCACCAGCATTCCCGGAGTCCAGAAGAGAGGAACACAGTCAGACACCCAAAGGAAGGCCCTGGCCGTGGAGTACATCTGCAATCAGTACCCCCAGGAAGACTGGACCCATTTCTTTACAGATGGCTCTGCCACAGAAGGGATGGTGGAGCTGGAATCGTCCTCTGATACAAAGACAGAGATGAAGAAATTCTAATCCCAACGGGAAAATACACCCCCAACTTCCGAGCTGAGCGAGAAGCCCCTGTGAGGCAGCCTCAACAGTCTTGCAGAACTCCACAAGAACAACAGGGCAGGTGGTGGTGTTCTCAGACGCTCTCTCCATGCTCCAAGCCCTCAAGAACTCTGCACAGAACAGAACCATCTCACTTCAGTCCTCGTTGCCCTGAGTGCCAGAGTGGAGAAAGTGGTGATAAATGGGTACCAACACACTGTGGCATCAGAGACAACGAACAAGCGGACATTCTGGAAACAGACGGTGCACAGAAGGAGCAGGCCAACAACCTGGTGTCATACGATGAAATTAGGACAATCATCAAGGCACAGCAAGGAATAAAATGGCGCCTCCTGCATCCCAAATACAACCCAGAAGACAGATACTATTTGCTGGGACGACGGGAACAGGTCAAGATCTGTCAAGACTGGACACAATCGCCTGCTCCACCACATGCACACAAATTTGGCATTGGACAGAGTGGAGAGTGCCCTTGTGGTGAGAGACCAATGACAACTGACCACATCCTTCAAGTTTGTACGACGTATGCAGCATCCAGGAGAAAGTACTGGCCAACACCGACAGTAGTGGAAGCCAAGCTGTACGGCACCCTGGAGGAACTGCGACGGACGGCAGCCTTCATCGAGGACACCGGGCTGCTCATCTAACGGGAGGCGAACGAGGAGGAAGAAGAAGAATCCAGGCCATGATTTATGGATGTCCTTCATCTGTCGCCTTCAGTCTGGTTTTGATCGTACATTTTCCCGATGACTGGGCACCTCAATGCCAGAGGCCTTCTGACAGATCACTTACCCATACAGCAGGGCATGTCAAACAGTTACTTGTGATGAAGATGGAGGAATCTGTCAGCTGCTGTGAAATTTAAACCTCATGCATTTCCCTTTTGTTCCTCCTCTGCTAGCTGTCTGTCATCGTCTTCGGAGCTCTGGTTATCCTCTTTTTCAGAAATCAAGAGCTTTTTTTCAGAAATACCACGTAGTTATCATATTTGTTCTTGTCATTCACACTTTAAGCTAATGTGATCCTCATTCCCAGTAAAGAATGTCATCTCTGGTGTTTTGGATGGCCGCTTGTCTACAGCCCAGTGAAGTCATATCTTATACGAGTTATAGCGACAGGTTGGGGTAACTTGTGGGGCTTGTGACCTACGTGCTGGGGTGATTTGTAGGGCATGTGGGACAATCACCCACTGTGAATCTATTTTGTATATGTGATAGATGACCATGTGTACCTTGAAATGAAATATTCGTCACTGGCTCCATTGTCATGAATGTGTAAAGAATGAACGGAAAAAGAAATGATTCACTTTTGCTGCCATGTATGTTTCAGCATCACTGTTAATGTAAACATCAGTGAACAGCTGAGCATTACATTATGATACCAGATTGAGTTAAAGAGCCCACAACAGCATCATTCCATGCTTGTAATGTGCCTTAGTTCTCATTCAGTGCAGTTGTGAAACATGATTTTTTTTCCTACCTTCTTTCTTTCTTTGTTTGGTTGGTTCGTTGGTTCTGGATCTGGATCTGGATGGATACGTCGCAGGAGCCAGTCAACGGCTATAAACACGACGGAACAGGGAGAGCGCCAAAATAATTTTAAAAGGCCACTACTTTGTCCCAACAGTCTTCTATTCAGGTTCAGGTCTCAATGAGTAGCCACAAAAGGTATCTTCAGGTTTAAAAACTGGTTTAAAATCTCTTCTGCTGTATAGATGCTTAAGAGGCAGGGGCGATGTTGATCTGCCAAGCACTGATGTAAATGCACTGGCAGAGCCTGCTCTGATAATGTCCTCCTCCAGATAGTTCCAGTCCATTACTATCTGAACGAAGAAGGAGTGGGGGTGGGGGGGGGGGTCATGTCTGTCTGTGGCCAACACTCACAGGGGTCAGGAAGTTTTTTGGGGGGGAATGGCGGGGATGATATCTCCAGCTATCTTGTACAACAGGCCTAGTCGTGCCTGTCTCCGACGATCAGTCAATGGGGGGAGATTCAAATCCTGCAACATTCGACTTGCGCAACCTAGTTCTCTGGTCCTGTAGTCCTTTGTGATGAAGCGTGCTGTCTGTCTCTGTACCCTCTCCTACTTCTCGATGTCCTGTTGGTAGTATGGGTCCCACACTGTTGCTGCATATGGTTCCCACACTGTTGCTGCATATTCTAGTCTGGATCTCACCAGTGCGATGTACGCCAGGCGCCTGCACTCCTTTGGGCAATTCCGGAGATTCCGGGGTAGGAAGCCCACTGTTGTTCCGGCTTTTCGAAAGATGTTGGCAATATGTTCCCCATTTTAGGTCATCTGAGATGAGCACTCCTAGGCATGGATTTTGCTGAACCTGTTTCAGGAAGACTCCATTGAGGCTGTACATGTAAGTTGACGTGCTCCGGAAGGACAGGATGTAACATCTCTGTGCGTTGAAGCACATCCCCCATCTCTTGGCCCAGTCCTCGAGGTGTCTCAGGTCTTCCTGCGAGGTGATGTGATCCTGAAGTGTGTCGATGTTGCGGTACAGTAGGCAGTCGTTAGCAGGTTAATTTTTGCTGCAAGAGATTTTTTGCTTTTTGTACTCCCAGTTCTTATAGAACAGGGAGTACTTCAGAATGGGAACGAAGAAATGCTGTCTGTGTGTCTGTCCGTCCGTCCGTGGTCAATGTGTTTCCACTCGCTCCAGACAAAACTACTGGGCCGATCTTTCTGAAAATGTGTAGGTATGTTTATTATGGGTCAGGGATGATGCCCGATGTTTTAGTTTACGATTATATCCGTTACTAACGGCTGTAACGGCTTGTAACGGTTTTTCTTCTTTATGGAATTTCTCAGAAAGTACTTCGCCGATCTTTGTGAAAATTAGCAGGTATGTTCATTATGGGTCACGGATGATGCCCGATGTTTTAGTTTACCACGTTTTAGCCGTTACTAACAGATGTGATGGCCTGTAACGGTTTTTCTTCTTTATAGAATATCTCAGAAAGTACATGGTCGATGTTTGTGAAAATTTAGAGGTGTGTTCATTATGGGTCACGGATGATCCCCGATGTTTTAGTTTACATTTACATCCGATACTAACGGCTGTAACGGCCTGTAACGGTTTTTCTTCTTTATGGAATATTTCTGAAAGTACTAGACCGATCTTTGTGAAAATTAGCAGGTTTGTTCATTATGGGTCACGGATGATGGCCAATGTTTAGTTTACCACGTTATAGCCGTTACTAAGGGCTTGTAACGGCCTGTAACGGTTTTCTTCTTTATGGAATATCTCAGAAATACTTGGCCGATCTTTGTGAAAATTTGTAGGTATGTTCATTATGGGTTACGGATGATGCCCAATGTTTTAGTTTACCACGTTTTAGCCGTTACTAACGGCTGTAACGGCCTGTAACGGTTTTTCTTCTTTATGGCATATTTCAGAAAGTACACACGGCCGATCTTTGTGAAAATTAGCAGGTATGTTCATTATGGGTCACGGATGATACCCAGTGTTTTTGTTTACCCCGTTATAGTGTTACTAACGGCTGTAACGGCTGTAAGGGTTTTTCTTTCTTTATAGAATATCTCAGAAAGTATTTGGGCCGATCTTTGTGAAAATTAGCAGGTGTTTCATTATGGGTCACGGATGATGCCCGATGTTTTCGTTTACCACGTTATAGTCGTTACTAAGGGCTGTGACGATTTTTCTTCTTTATAAAATATCTCAGAAAGTACATGACCGATCTTTGTGAGGTGTGTTCATTAGGGGTCACGGATAAATGCCCGATGTTTTAGTTTACAGATATATCCGATACTAACGGCTGTAACGGCCTGTAACGGTTTTTTCTTCTTTATGGAATATTTTCAGAAAGTACTTGGCCGATCTTTGTGAAAATTAGCAGTATGTTCATTATGGGTCTCGGATGATGCCCATGTTTTAGTTTACACCGTTATAGCCGTTACTAACGGCTGTAACGGCCTATAACGGTTTTTCTTCTTTATGGAATGCCCTCCGAAAGTAAATGGCCGATCTTTGTGAAAATTTTGTAGGTATGTTCACTATGGGTCACGAATAATGCTCGATGTCTTACCTTACCGTTATACCGTTACTTACTGCTGTAACGGCCTGTAACGGTTTTTCTTCTTTATGGAATAGCTCAGAAAGTATTTGGCCGATCTTTCTGAAAATTTGTACGTATGTTCACTATGCATCGGGGATGATGCCGATGTTTTGGTTTACCGTCAGAGCTGTTACTAACGGCTGTAACGGCCTGTAACGGTTTTCTTCTTTATGGAATATCTCAGAAAGTACTTGGCTGATCTTTGTGAAAATTAGCAGGTATGTTCATTGTGGGTCACGGATGATGCCCAGTGTTTTGTTTACCCCGTTATAGTGTTACTAACGGCTGTAACGGCTGTAACGGTTTTTCTTCTTTATAGAAATATCTCAGAAAGTACATGGACCGATGTTTTGTGAAAATTTGTGGGTATGTTCACTATGAGTCACGAATAATGCTCGATGTCTTACTTTACCGTTATAGCCGTTACTAACTGCTGTAACGGCCTGTAACGGTGTTTCTTCTTTATGGAATATTTCAGAAAGTACTAGACCGATCTTTGTGAAAATAGGTGTGTTCATTATGGGTTACGGATGGTGCCTGATGTTTTAGTTTACCACGTTATAGCCGTTTGCTAACAGCTGTAACGGCCTGTAACGGTTTTTCTTCTTTATGGAATATTTCAGAAAGTACATGGCGATGTTTGTGAAAATTTGTACGTATGTTCACTATGAGTCACGAATAATGCTCGATGTCTTACTTTACCGTTATAGCCGTTACTAACTGCTGTAACGGCCTGTAACGGTTTTTGTTCTTTATGGAATATCTCAGAAAGTATTGGCCGATCTTTGTGAAAATTAGCAGGTGTGTTCATTATGGGTCACGGATGATGCCGGATGTTTTAGTTTTAACCACGTTATAGTCGTTACTAACGGCTGTGACGGTTTTCTTCTTTATAGAAATTCTCAGAAAGTACATGACCGATCTTTGTGAAAATTTGTAGGTGTGTTCATTAGGGGTCACGGATGATGCCCGATGTTTAGTTCACAGTTATATCCGATACTAAACGGCTGTAAACGGCCTGTAACGGTATTTCTTCTTTATGGAATATCTCAGAAAGTACTTGGCCGATCTTGTGAAAATTAGCAGTAATTTTCATTATGGTCACGGATGATGGCCGATGTTTTGGTTTACCACGTTATAGCCATTACTAACGGCTGTAACGGCCCATAACGGTTTTCTTCTTTATGGAATGTCTCAGAAAGTAAATGGCCGATCTTTGTGAAAATTTGTAGGTATGTTCACTATGGGTCACGAATAATGCTCGATGTCTTTCTTTACCGTTATAGTCGTTACTTACTGCTGTAACGGCCTGTAAGGGTTTTTTTCTACTTTATGGAGTAGCTCAGAAAGTACTTGGCCGATCTTCTGAAAATTTGTATTTATGTTCACTATGGGTCAGGGACGATGCCCGATGTTTTGGTTTATCGTTATATCTGTTACTAACGGCTGTAACGGCCTGTAATGGTTTTTCTTCTTTATGGAATATCTCAGAAAGTACTCGGCCGATCTTTGTGAAAATTAGCAGGTATGTTCATTGTGTGTCACTGATGATGCCCAGATGTTTTTGTTTTACCCCGCTATAGTGTTACTAACGCTGTAACGGTTTTTCTTCTGAAATAAAATATCTCAGAAAGTACTTTGCCGATCTTTCTGAAAATTGTAGATGGAACACGGATAAAGCCTGATGTTTTAGTTCACCGTTAAAGCCGTTACTAACTGCTGTAACGGCCTGTAACGGTTTTTCTTCTTTATGGAATATTTCAGACAGTACACGGCCGATCTTAGTGAAAATTAGCAGGTATGTTCATTATGAGTTACGAGTGATGCCCAATGTTTAGTTTACCACGTTATAGCCGTTACTAACGGCTGTAACGGCCTGTAACGGGTTTTTTTCTTTATAGAATATCTCAGAAAGTACATGGCCGATGTTGTGAAAATTTGTAGGTACGTTCACTATGGGTCACGAATAATGCTCGAGGTCTTACTTTAACGTTATAGCTGTTACTAACTGCTGTAACGGCCTGTAACGGTTTTCTTCTTTATGGAATATCCCCAGAAAGTACTTGGCCGATCTTTGTGAAAATTAGCAGGTGTGTTCATTATGGGTCACGGATGATGCCCGATGTTTTAGTTTACCACGTTATAGTCGTTACTAACGGCTGTGACGGTTTTTCTTCTTTATAAAAATATCTCAGAACGTACATGACCGATCTTTGTGAAAATTTGTAGTAGTTTCATTATGGGTCATGAATGATGCCCGATGTTTTAGTTTACAGTTATATCCGATACTAACGGCTGTAACGGCCTGTAATGGTTTTTCTTCTTTGTGGAATATTTCAGAAAGTACCGGCCGATCTTTGTGAAAATTACAGGTGTGTTCATATGCGTCACGGATGATGCCCGATGTTTTAGTTTACACCGTTATAGCCGTTACTAACGGCTGTAACGGCCCATAACGGTTTTTTCTTCTTTATGGAATGCCCTCAGAAAGTAAATGGCCGATCTTTGTGAAAATTTGTAGGTATGTTCACTATGGGTCACGAATAATGCTCGATGTTTTAATTTACCGTTATAGTCGTTACTTACTGCTGTAACGGCCTGTAACGGTTTTTCTTCTTTATGGAATATCTAAAGAAAATACTTGGCCGATCTTTGTGAAAATTAGCAGGTGTGTTCATTAGGGGTCACGGATGATGCCCGATGTTTTAGTTTACCACGTTATAGTCGTTACTAACGGCTGTGACGGTTTTTCTTCTTTATAGAATATCTCAGAAAGTACTTGGCCGATCTTTGTGAAAATTAGCAGGTATGTTCATTATGGGTCACGGATGATGCCCAATGTTTTAGTTTACACCGTTAAAAGCCGTTACTAACGGCTGTAACAGCCCATAACGGTTTTTCTTCTTTATGGAATGTCTCAGAAAGTAAATGGCCGATCTTTGTGAAAATTTGTAGGTATGTTCACTATGGGTCCCCGAATAATGCTCGATGTCTTACTTTACCGTTATAGCCGTTACTTACTGCTGTAACGGCCTGTAACGGTTTTTTCTTTTATGGAATAGCTCAGAACGTACTTGGCCGATCTTTCTGAAAATTTGTAGGGTATGTTCATTATAGGTCACGGATGATGCCCGATGCTTATTTTACCGTTATAGCAGTTAGTGACGGTTTTTCTTCTTAAATGGAATATATCAGAAAGTACTAGGCCGATATTTCCGAAAATTTGTAGGTATGTTCATTATGGATCATGGATGATGACCGATGTTTAAGTTTACCGTTATAGCCCCTTACTAACGGCACATAATGGTTTTTTTTCTTTATGGAAAATCTCAGAAATGTTTGGCCGATCTTTCTGAAAATGTGTTAATACGTTCATTATAAGTCACAGATGATGGCCGATGTTTACCAGAGAAGGCATGACTAACGGTTACACCAGCCCAAGACGGCTTTTCCTCTTTATGGAATATTTCACGCGTATTCAGGATAAACTGGGAGTACGTTTATATGCTTTGCATCTTGTTTTATGTTAAATACCCCTGTGGTCTATACATGAATTAATTCAGATTGTATTTCACCGTGAACCAAAACATTTATAATTGGGTGATAACTCTGTCATAACAGAACGCAATGAAGGTATACAAAGCTATTGATGTCACAGCAATGTGAATGTGTGTAAACTGTTCAAAACAGAATCCTGCTGAGGGACAAATTGAAAAAGTCTGTGAGGTGGACACGTTTTTGGTTTAAACCTTTGTTTAGTGGGCCAAATCAGCCCTCAGCTTTTCGTCATGATATCGGCCCTAATATGACAGCCCTAAAAGGATTTTTTATGCGATGACAGCCCTGATATAGCTTTTCGCTGTAACGAGAGCCCGAGTAGGGTTTTTTAATATGATGACAACCCTGACGTGGGTTTTTTGTTGTTGTTTGTTTGTTTGTTTTTTGTTTGCTTTTTTTCGGTTCTTTTTGTTATGATGACCCCAATATGGCTTTTTGATATGACGACAGCCCTAACATTTCTTTTTGCTTTTTGGGGGTCATGATGAAGCCCTAACATGACTTTTTGACTTAATGACAACCCAGATATGGCATTTTGATATGACGACAGCCTACACGTTTTTTTTTTAAATTCTCATTATGAAACCCTAACATGACTTTTTGACTTAATGACAACCCAGATATGACATTTTGATATGACGACAGCCTACACGTTTTTTTCTATTCTCATAGTAAAGCCCTAACATGACTTTTTGACTTAATGACAACCCAGATATGACATTTTGATATGGCGACAGCCTACACGTTTTTTTTTTTTTTTTCTATTCTCATAACAAAGCCCTAACATGACTTTGTGACACAGTGGCAACCGTAGTATGGCTTTTTCATATGACGACAGCCCTTAATGTTTTTTTTTTGGTTTGTTGTTGTTGTCATGATGAAGCCATATTATGACCTTTTGACATGATGACTCTCCTGATATGGCTTTTTCTTATGACGACAGTCCTAATAGTTTTCTTTTTTGTCATGATGAAGCCATAACATGACTTTTTGGCATGATGTCAACCCTAATATGGATTTTTGATATGAAGACAGCCACACAACTTCTTTTGTTTTATCATGATGCTAGCCCTTACATGGCGTTTTCACATGACACAGTTTTAATCTGCCTTTTTGATGTGACAACAGCCCTGATATGTTCTTTTAACGTGACGACAGCCTTGCTATGACCATGCAAATGACAGAATCCTTGACATGGCGTTTTGACATGATGGCAGCCCTGACATGTCCTTGGCCTGACAAGAGCCTATGCACGTGACTGCAGCCCTAGCCAGACTTGATACGGCCTTTTGGCATGATGACAGTCTTGGCATGGCCTTTTGGCATGATGACAGACTTGATACGGCTTTTTGGCATGATGACAGTCTTGATATGGCTTTTTGGCATGGTGACAGACTTGATATGGCTTTTTGGCATGATGACAGACTTGATATGGCTTTTTGGCATGATGACAGTCTTGACATGGCCCTTTGGCATGATGACAGTCTTGACATGGCCTTTTGGCATGATGATCTTGATATGGCCTTTTGGCATATGACAGTCTTACAGGGCCCTTTTGGCATGATGAAGTCTTGACATGGCCTTTGGCATAAATGATCTTGATATGGTTTTTTGGGCATATGACATCTTGTTTGGGTTTTTTGGCCCCTTGATAGGGTTTTTTTGGCATGATGACATTTTGGGTGGGCCTTTTGATTGACACACTCTGATTTTCCTTTTTGATGTACGACATTTTGATATTACTTTTGACGTGACAAATCTAATATTACCTTTTTGGACAATAGTCTTGATATACCTTTTGACGTGACAACATCTTAATATTACCTTTTGAGTGACAATACTTAAATTTTACCTTTTGACTGACAACAGTTTGAAATTACCTTTTGACGTGAAAACAGCCCCTTGTATTACTTTTTCGATGTGCGACACTCTTGTTTATTCCCTTTTTAATACGACGTCTTTATAAAACCTTTTGAGTCACCTCTTGATTTACCTTTTAAGTGCAACAGTCTTGATTTTACCTTTTGGCGTACAACAGTTTTGATGTCACCTTTTGACGGACGACAGCTTAAAAACCCTTTTAAAGTGACGACACTTTGTTTATAATTTTTTAACTACGACAGTCTTGAAATCCCTTTTTGAAGTGACGACGTCTTGATGGCCTTTTGAATGAGGCAGTCTCAAATTATTTTTTGACGTACAACATCTTCATATTACCTTTTGACGTGACAACAGTCTTGATATTACCGTTTGACGTGACGACAGTCTTGATATGGCCTTTTGACGTGACGACAGTCTTGATATGGCCTTTTGACGTGACAACAGTCTTGATATCACCTATTGATGTGACGACAGTCTTGATATTACCTTTTGATGTGACGACAGTCTTTATATTACCTTTTGAAGTGACGACAGTCATGATATTACCTTTTGATGTGACGACAGTCTTTATATTTCCTTTTGACGTGACTACAGTCTTGATGTTCCCTTTTGACGTGACGACAGTCTTGATATTACCTTTTGACATGACGACAGTCTTGATATTACCTTCTGACATGACGACAACCCTGATATTGTCTTTGATGTGACAACAGAGTTGACATGGCGTTTTGAGTGATGGGAGTCTGGATATAGGCTTTTGACAAAACATGAGTCTTGATATGGCCTTTTAACACGACAACAGTCTGAATATGGCCTTTTGACGTGACGACAGTCTTGATACGGCCTTTTGACGTGACGACAGTCTTGATATGGCCTTTTGACGCGACGAGTGTTGATATGGCCTTTTGACGTGACGAGTGTTGATATGGCGTTTTGAGGTGACGATAGTCTTGATACGGCCTTTTGACGTGACGACAGTCTTGATATGGCCTTTTGGCATGATGACAGTCTTGATATGGCCTTTTGAGGTGACGAGTGTTGATATGGCCTTTTGAGGTGACGACAGTCTTGATGCGGCCTTTTGACGTGACGACAGTCTTGTTATGATTGTGGCCTTTTTTTTTGTCTCGATGACAGATCTGAAGGGCTGTTTGATGTAACGAAAACCCTGATAAGCGTGTTTCTGGGTTTGCTCCCATAAGAAAACCAAACACAGAGTAACTTTTATTCAAGACTGGCACAGCCTTTTAAACTTGAATAAAGTCAGACAAATACATAGACGAACAGTCTAATAGTGGGGGAAACAAACAAGCGCAGGCCAACAACTGAACTTTCTTCATAGTAATGACTTGGCAAAGATTTGGACTTAAGGAGGAGGGGGGGGGGGATTTGAAGATGGAGAAACTGGGAAGATGAAATTAAGAAAATATATTACAGATATGAATACTCTTCACTGGCTGCATAAGGGAACCATCGCAATCCCTTTTGAAGGCAGATATATTTGTAATGCCTGCTCCGAGGCCTTTCGTCCGCTGGGTCGAAACTCATCAGGGAGCAAACGTTACCCCACTTGTTTACTGTTTATTGTTTACTGTTCCCTGCCTCATTTCATTTCATTTCCAATTTTGTTTTGATTAAATTGAGGTTACTTGTATTTGTTTCTGTCCGTCTGTGTGTTTGTCTTTTGGTCTCCCTTGCACCTTTGGGTGGATCCTCAAGTGTAGGCTCAAAGATTGTCCCCTACATTTTATACTATTTGCATAATGTCTTTAGTTTTTCAGCAACTTTTTTCCTCCCCACATTTTCGTTTGGTTTCATTTACTAGCCTTCACTGGCTGCTTTGGGGGTGCTATTGGATTCTTTTTTGCACCCTTGGTGGTGAGAACACCACAGTATTATGAACTGTGGTGTGTCTCTATTTGACGCCGGGAGCGCAGACACAACCAGCCGTGTCTCCCTGATGAGTTCCGACCCAGCGGACGAAAGCCCTCGGAGCAGGCAATACAAATATATCTGCCTTCAAAAAGGATTGCGATGGTTCCCTTATGCAGCCAGTGAAGAGTATTCATATCTGTAATATATTTTCTTAATTTCATCTTCCCAGTTTTTTCCATCTTCAAATCCCCCCCCCCCCCCCCCCCCCCTCCTTAAGTCCAAATCTTTGCCAAGTCATTACTATGAAGACAGTTCAGTTGTTGGCCTGCGCTTGTTTGTTTCCCCCACTATTAGACTGTTCGTCTATGTATTTGTCTGACTTTATTCAAGTTTAAAAGGCTGTGCCAGTCTTGAAAAACAGTTACTCTGTATTAGGTTTTCTTATGGAGCAAAGGTTACCCCACTTGTTTACTGTTTATTGTTTACTGTTCCCTGCCTCATTTCATTTCATTTCCAATTTTGCGAGTTACTTGTTTGTTTCTCGGAAGTTACCTTTTGGTTCACCAGGAAGTTACTTGTCTGTTAGTTCTGAGATATCTGCAGGTTGTCCGAGAGATACCTGTTTGATCACTGAGAGTAACTTGTTTGCTTATCACATGTTACGTGTTCATTTGCCGAAAGTTACATGTTCAATTACCAGAGTTACTGTTTGTTTACATGGAGTTACATGGTGGTTTATTACTTTTGGTTTACAGAGAATTTTCTGTTTGTTTAGAGAAAGCTACCCTTTTGTTTACTGTGAATTCACTGGGAGGTACCTGTTGATTTACTTTACTGCATTACCTGTTGGTTCACTAGAAAGTCCCAGTTAGTTTATCAGGTTGTCTGTTTATGGGAAGGGGGTGGGGGTATGTTTTCCTTTTCATTTACTGGGAGTTAACTTACTGGTTTACAAGTGGTTCATTGTTGATTTACATGGAGTTGTTCATTTGTACTTGTTTACTAGAAATATCTGTTTTATTGGGGGTTTCAAGTTGGTTTACCACGAATTAAGTGTGCTCACTGGAAAATCGTGTGTTGGTGGTGTTACCTGTTTGTTTACCGTGTGTTGCCTGTGGGTTTGCCAGGACTTGTTCTCTCTCTCTCTCTCTCTCTCTCTCTCTCTCTCTCTCTCTCTCTGTGTGTGTGTGTGTGTGGGGGGGGGGGTGACTAACTAACCAACCAACCAACCAAGCAACCAGGCAACCAACCAACCAACCAACTAACTAACTAACTAACTAACTAACTAACAAGGGATGTTTTCTGATGCTTCGGTTTGACTAATTATTTACTCATCTGGGTCAGGGAATTTATATGCCACACATAGACAGAATCATCCCAAAACCAGCTGTTAAATGATAGTATTAGAATTTTGTCAGTTTTGTTCAGTTTTGTAAAACTTACATTTTTCGATCTAGTTGCAAATTGAGACGACTGCAGGCGGAAATCAAAACAAATCTTAAATAAATGTTAGTGAACCGCCAAAATAAAACAAAACAAAACAAAACAAAACAAAACAAAACAAAACAACGTGGAGAAACGAATTACAAGACAAAACACGACGCGTTTCGACCTTTTAGGTCTTCTTGAGGCAAGATACAAAACACTCAGGACAACGAAAATGAACGAGCAATCAACTATCTTCATTTACTTCAGCGCAAGATGGGTGTTGAATGAAAATGAATGAGCTTGTTTTCATACTCACAAACAATAAGTGTGTATTTTCATACGTAAAAATGTGTGTGTGTGTGTGTGTGTGTGTGTGTGTGTGTGTGTGTGTGTGTGTGTGTGTGTGTGTGTGTGATCTCATATTCAAGAATGTAAGAATGTAATGATGTGACAACACGAATTTGGCAATGGGGCAAATCAAATGGAGTCTGGATAATCATTGCTCAAATTCCTAGAAAACTCAATGTTGTCAAGAAAATTTAACATTGATGCAGAGTGACAGACAAACCCAAATATTTTCCAAAAAGTGGTTAGAGGGTGTTTGGTATGCCAGGTGTTGATTTGTTTGCATCAGCAGAAATACAGACTAGTGACAACGTATAGGTAGGGGCATATCCGAAGGCAGTCAGATTTATTAAGTACACATGGTCAATTATCACATATACAAAATAGATTCACAGCGGGTGATTGTCCCACATGCCCTACAAATCACCGCAACAGGTCGGTCACAAGCCCCACAAGTTGCCCCAATCTGTCGCTATAACTCGTATAAGATATGATGACTTCGGTGGGCTGTAGACAAGCGGCCATCCGAAAAAAACTGAGATGCCAATCTTTACTGAGAATAAGGAACACGTTAGCTTAAAGTGTGAATGAAAGAAAAAATATGATAACTACGTGGTATTTCTGAAAAAGCTCTTGATTTCTGAAAAAGGGGATAACCAGAGCTCTGAAGACGATGACAGGCACAGCTAGCAGAGGAGGAACAAAAGTGAAATGCATGAGGTTTAAATTTCACAGCATCTCATAGACTCTTCCATCTTCGTCACAAGTAACTGTTTGACATGCCCTGCTGTATGGGTAAATGATCTGTCAGAAGGCCTCTGGCCTTGAGGTGCCCAGTCATCTGGAAACTGTGCGATCAAAACCAGACTGAAGGCGACAGATGAAGGACATCCATAAATCATGGCCTGGATTCTTCTTCTTCCTCCTCGTTCACTTCCCGTTAGATGAGCAGCCCGGTGTCCTCGATGAAGGCTGCCATCCATCGCAGTTCCTCCAGGGTGATATACAGCTTGGCTTTCACTGCTGTCGGTGTTGGCCAGTACTTTCTCCTGGATGCTGCATACGACGTACAGACTTGAAGGATGTGGTCGGTTGTCATTGGTCTCTCACTACAAGGGCACTCTCCACTCTGTCCAATGCCAAATTTTGTGTGCATGTGGTGGAGCAGGCGATTGTGTCCAGTCCCCAGGCGGAAGATCTTGACCTGTTCCCGTCGTCCCAGCAAATGGTATCTGTCTTCTGGGTTGTATTTGGGATGCAGGAGGCGCCATTTTATTCCTTGTTGTGCCTTGATGATTGTCCTAATTTCATCGTATGACACCAGGTTGTCGGCCTGCTCCTTCTGTGCACCGTCTGTTTCCAGAATGTCCGCTTTTTCGTTGTCTCTGATGCCACAGTGTGCTGGTACCCATTTATCACCACTTTCTCCACTCTGGCACTCAGGGCAACAAGGGCTGAAGTGAGATGGTTCTGTTCTGTGCAGCGGGAGTTCTTGAGGGCTTGGAGCATGGAGAGAGCGTCTGAGAACACCACCACCTGCCCCGTTGTTCTTGTGGAGTTCTGTGAGACTGTTGTGGCTGCCTCACAGAGGGCTTCTCGCTCAGCTCGGAAGTTGGGGGAGTATTTTCCTGTTTGGATTGCAATTTCTTCACCTCCGCCTTTGTATCGGAGGAAGATTCCAGCTCCACCATCCCTTCTGTGGCAGAGCTATCTGTAAAGACATGGGTCCAGTCTTCCTGGGGGTACTGGTTGCAGATGTACTCCATGGCCAGGGCCTTCCTTTGGATGTCTGACTGTGTTCCTCTCTTCTGGACTCCGGGAATGCTGGTGACGACTGTTGGGAACACCTGCCTCTTCCAAGGTGGGTGGGTGACATTTGAGGGATAGGCTTTGCTTCGTGTTCCATCAAGACTGGGGTTATGAGGCCTGGCCTATAGGAAGTGTAAGGAGTTCAGAGCAATACAGCTGTCGAAATCACCACAGGCCAAATCACGGCTGTCAGAATGAGATGACTGTACCTGGTTTTGTTACCTCTCTCTCTCTCTCTCTCTCTCTCTCTCTCTCTCTCTCTCTTCTTAAACAAGATGTTAATTTTTTTTTTGCCTCAGTTACAGGCAGAAAATGTACGGAAAGTTCTCGAGATTAGCCAGTATTTTCTTCAACACGTCTTTCTCATTTGCTTTTGAGGTGATCATTAGTCACATGTTCATCTGCATGTTTGATGTGCTCACAAGTCATCAGTTCTTCACACATTTTCAGGTATTTCTGACAGATTTACCAACACCCCCATTGCATTTTTATATGTGAACTTTTGTGGTGAAGAAAGCATTGGAGTGGAATAAGGGACTTACACCCGAGAACATTGCTTTCGCACACACACACACCACACACACACACACACGAGATACCATCCAGTCCCTTTAAAACCACACACAATTCTCAGTGACCAGAGCCACAAGGAAGGCTGGCATACACACTGACGATCCAGGTGAAAACAGCCAACAAACCCACTTACACACTATGAGACATACGGGGGACAGAAAAGAAACGAAAAGGAAGTTTAGATGGGGGAGAAAAAGAGAGAGAGAGAGGGGGGGGGGGAGGTAAGGGGTAGATCCTCCAAGTAAAGCCATTGACGTGTGAGCGTGTCAGCCAAGCATGAAGAAAGCTTTGTTCCAAGCCGGCATTCAGCTCGGTCAGGTTACCCAACCACTGCGCACAACACACCCAGAAGTGGCAGCCAACAGGACAGCAAGCAGATCAATAGAAGGTGTTTCGCAATCATCTGAATGGGCTTGTTGTACAAAGACTGCGGCAAATCGTAATGTAGGTTGTCGCGGTCCTTGTGGGGATGTGGTGTGTATGGGGTGAATATGTTCTCTCCCACAAGTCTCTCTCCTCTCAACTTGGAGACACTCACGAGGATGGATACGATTCAACAAATTTTATTAAACTAATGATGAATGATATGAATATGAATGTCGTGTGTATGAGCGAAGGATGATTTGGTGTGAATGAGTGACGATGGGTTCACAAATTACGCGGACAATGATTTAACTTAATAAACTCACAACCATGCACTCTTATATCTCTCCCTCTCGCCACTTACAAATTTTCGGTGTATCTATGTGCGTGTGTGCTGCATCGTTTTAGTGTTACATTCTCTCTCTGCTTATCTGATTATAGAAGACGTAGTCGTGGTCACCGTGCCTGGAATTCTTCCGTTACCGCACTGGAATTCTTGAGCACTGTCCATGTCACTTTGCAACTTTGCTGCTTCACGATCACACACACCGTCAATACACCTTGATGATCTTCTTGCTGAATTGCTTGTGTGCTAAACGCCTTCCGATGAATATAACTTTTCTTTGTTTTCTTCTGGGCACCGATATAATAATAAATAATATATATCGGCATGAAACACAATATCACTCGTCCTCTCTTCTTCTGCAGCACCGATATAATTACTAAGCAAAATATATATCGGTACAAAATACAAATATCGCTTGTCCTCTTCGTCTTCTTCCGAAGCACCGATATAGTTACTAACAACAATATATCGGCACCAACACAATATTGTCCTCTTCGTCTTCTTCCGAAGCACCGATATAGTTACTAACAACAATATATCGGCACCAACACGTTATTGTCCTCTTCGTTTCTTGTTCGATGATTATCGGAGATAATGGAGACGATGTTTATTGATGAATTTGATGAATTCTTGATGTACGACGATGTCTAATTTTGATTGAAGAATTAATATCCCAACATAGGTGGAGTCTGTAACAAAAGGAATCAATGTCTCTTTTTGAGTGACCAAGCCTGGCCAATCACATAAAATACAATTGCTCATGCACACACGCACTTACATCACCACTATCTCCCTAGTGTGGCTTCATTTACACCCGATTCGAAACCTGAAAGAAAATAGTAACGATGGGTTAAGAATGGTACGGCAGGTTCAGGCAGGCAGCTCCACGCCTCTGCGCCTAGGAATCCTGTAAACAACACGATACAAATGATAGCAGCCATCGCCCAGTATCCTCGACTATCCTGCACATCGATAGGACTGATAACTATTCTACCAGATCGATTCTTACCTCAGAAACTCCCTACAGGCGACCACTAGGTCCGACAGTCGACATCCCTGTGTCGTTGACCAACGACAATCTGGATCTCCAAGAGAACGCAATACCGTATGTTTTTGACCAATCGAAAATCTTCGTTTCCAGCTTGTCGCCTTGCCGTCTTGTTATTGTGCTAGAATAAGTCGTGGACGATGACGCAATCGCGGTGACGTAACTTAAAATGTGTGCCGATTACGTCGCACTTCCGTGTTCTAAAACTAATCAAAACAACACAGAATAAAAATAGTATCACAACACTATCAAAGCCGTATGAACGTGACACAGCCCCCCCTTTAAGATTGAAAACAGCGAAATAATCTTACCAATCTCCAACAACGAAATAATTTAGAAAATACAATACACTTTAGACCTTCCTGGTCAACATAGTCAAATTCCCTGACTATACATATTACCGTTCCGCACGATTTCTGCCTCCTTTCTGGCAAAACAATGAGAGTTAGAATCACCGATCACTGAAAAATCCTGTATGCACAAGCTGTCCCCCCTTTACGATTATGGAAAGCGTTTTCAATAGCCTAGTTCATACGGCTGAGGTAGTCAGCACCAATATTTTCAACACCTGGGATTACTTGAACAGTAAAGCAGTATTGTTGCAGGTGTAGTGCCCATCTCATCAGTCTGCCGTTGGTTGGTTTGCTTCTCTGGAGGAACTGGAGAGGTTGATGATCAGTCTGTAGCGTGAAATGATTTCCGTCTTTATCACACGTCTGTTCTTCGGTCATGACAAGGCAAATGGCATCAGGTTGATCTTCTTCATCACTGCCTTCGTCTTCTTGATTAATGTGGTCATTCCCTTTTTCAACTTGTTCCCTTTCGATGTACTCTTTGAGTAAGTTGACATGCAACACTTTCTCAGTTCTCTTCACCTTGATCACATAGTCCGCCTTGTTCAGCTTTTTCACAACTGTATATGGACCTTTCCATTGCAACTGTAATTTGTTTTTCTTGACTGGAAGCAACACGAGTACTCTCGCTCCTGGTGTTAAGTTGCGACTCTGTGCTCTTGCGTCAAAGTATCTGGCGTGCCTTTGCGTTGCCTTGGATAAGTTTTCTTGCGCTATCTTGCACGTCTCGTATATCTGCGTCTTCAAATCAGTGACGTACTGTGCTGTCGATCTGATTTCTTCATCCATGTCTTCATCTGTCCAGATTTGTCTCAACACTTGCATTGGGCCTTTCACTTGTCTGCCATACAACAATTCAAAGGGCGAATAACCTGTTGATTCTTGGGGAACCTCTCTATAAGCAAACAATAGTGCTGGGATGAACTTATCCCACATCTCTGGTTGTTCTAAAACAAGTTTGCTCAGCATGGTCTTCAATGTGCCGTTAAATTTCTCCACTAGACCATTAGCTTGTGGGTGGTACGGCGTAGTAGTCAAGCCTCTGACTGATAGTACTTTCATCACGTCTCTCATGGTCTGACTGACAAATTGATTTCCCCTGTCTGTCAGTACTTCACTGGGAATTCCCGTTCTTGTCCACATTTCCCATAACGCATCTGCTACTGTTTCTGTTGTTATATCACGTAGTGCAGTGGCTTCAGGGTATCGGGTAGCATAATCTACCATCACTAAGATGTATCTTTTCTTGCTCTCCGACATCGGGTTGATCGGGCCTACAATGTCTACAGCTACTCTTTTGAATGGTGTGTCAATCCGTGGTGTACGCACCAGTGGAGCTTTTCTAACTCTTCCCTTGTGCACGGTCCTCTGGCATATGTCGCATGATTGAACATATCTTTTCACATCAGTTAGTACGCCTGGCCAGTAAAAGTCTTGGATCACACGGTTCCTGGTTTTCCTTATACCCATGTGTCCCGCCATAGGTGTGTCGTGCGCTGTTTGTAACACCTTCTGTCTCAGACTTTCCGGTACAACCACTTGCTTGAAGCATCTTCCGTGTCTTCCCGTGTACTTTCTGTACAGTATATCTTTCTCAATGACAAACCACGATTTCCCGTGTTGGCTGTTGTCTTTTGCTGCGTCAAAGAAACGCTTCAATGTGCTGTCATCTTGCTGTTCCTTTTTCAGCATGTCAGGTCTCATCCTCTGTATCTCTCTGGCTGCTTAGGTTCTTGCACTGATTCTAGTTTCTCAGCTCTTGCTTGTTGTCTAGTTTCCACAGGCGCTATAACTTCTCTTATCGGGTAAACTGGCACGTTTACTCTTTTCCCTTGGTTCAGTATAACATTTCCAATAAGTACAGGGTATACTGGTTGGTTCATCACAAGTACATCAGCACTTCCTGCGAAATATGGAGTGTCAAGTTCTATTCTTGCTACTGGCAGATCCTGTTGTTCTTTTCCTGATGCTAATGTAACGGTCTTCTTCTCTCCAGTAAGCTTTTCTTCTGGGACTAAATCTTGCGACACTACTGTTATAGATGCTCCAGTGTCACGAATTCCTTCAGTTCTAACGCCTCCTACATAAGCGATGCACCTGTTATCGAATTCAATCTGTTTGCACTGTCTACACAGTTTGCCCATCTTGTTCTTTTGATATCGTGGCCGTACATCTTTTTCTTTTACTGCGTTCACGCCATACTTCAGCTCTGGGCAGTTCTTCTTCATATGCTCATGACTTCCGCATCTATAGCATCCCCTGTCGGCACCAGGACTTGGACTTCTTTCACGATGGAAATTCGTACTAGACTGTCGCACATGTTCATGTCCACGGTTGTAGTCATTGCTATTCATGGCGCGGTTTCCTTGGAACGGTGTTCGCGGAACATGTCGTCCTTGACTTTGATTACGTGGAGTACGGTACTCCTGGTATTGCGGACGCGGCGCTTGCTGTTCCTGAAAGTGTACGCGCGGACGCGGTACAGAGTGAGCTTGTTCATAAGTTTCTGCGAGTTTTGCCATTTTCCTTACGTTTTCAGGCTCACGTTCTCTGATAAATGTGGCCAACTCGGGACGCATACCGTGTATAAATTGTTCCTGCAAGCACAGGTCTTCCAGGTTTTCTAGTGTGCGTTCTTTTCCGGACAAGTCCACCCAACGGTCGAAATATCGGTTAAGACGGACCAAGTAGTCACTATACGACTCGGATCCTTCCTTCTTACAGGTACGGAATTTTCTTCTGTATGATTCTGAGTTCAACTGATACCTGTTCAAAAGGGCATCTTTTAGTATGGTATAATCCTGAGCGTCCTCATCATTGAGACGGGTGTATACTTCGCGTGCTTTACCTTTTAGCAGTGTCCCTAGACGCGTTGCCCATGTGTCTTCTTCCCATTTTTGGATTCGGGCTACTCTCTCAAACTGACTCAAGTAGCTTTCGATGTCATCCTTGTCGTCAAAATAGGGCATTCTGATCTTTAGGCCCTCTACTCCTTCAGGGTCACGCATCCTTGTATACGACTGCTGTGCCGCTACATTACTTTCATTCACGCGGACTTCCAGCTGTCTCATTCTAGTCCTCTCTTCTCTTTCTTCTCTCCTTTCCTGTCTTTCTAGTTCTTCTTTCTCTCTTCTTTCTAGTCTTTCAAGTTCTTCTTTTTCTCTCCTTTCTTGTTTGGCGGCTTCCCTCTGTTCTTTAACATACTGCGCTAAGTCGGCGCCGGATAAGCCCAACAACTTTCCTTCTTCAATAAAGGTAAACGTTTCGGATGCTATACTTGCTGACGACGCGCTCGGAGTCGCGCTCTGGGTGGCCGGTGTACGGGTCAATAAATCGCTTTCGGTTTCACCTTGATCGAATCGGCCGGCGGCCGAACGAGTATTTGTGGCGGGTCCACTCATCTTGGAATCGGTAAGCAAGACAGCAAGTGACGACAAATTGGAAAAGTAAAACTTTGACGTATAAATCTTTCACGGTAAAGTTGTCCAAGGCGTCACAAACATATGACGACTTCTAGTTCCCTGCTAGATAATTATGACGTCAACTAGCGCTGTCGCTGGCATCAGAATACAAATCACTAAGCAACAGAAACACAAGTTAAATTTGTACTGCTTCAGATAGATCAAGAAGTAAAATAGAATCATATGCAAATGAGATCAAAGCTCCTCCCACAGAACCGTTATTCAGGCCTTATTTGGTGTTCTCTTCTTCTCCAGCCTTGGGGCCTGGCTTTCCTGTGATCGTTGCGCTCTGCAGCGCTATACGGTTGGCTGACACTAGCCTGTGTCCAGACGACACGTGACAACAATTAGAAACCACGACTAACCCAGTCGTCAAGTGCACACCCAATTACAGACTTAGGGCGAATACACCACACTTCTTCTAAGCCCTACCTGCTTAAAGAAGCGTACATGAGGTAATAGGAAACAAACCTGTCTATCCACCATAGACAAAAATGATAATACTCACAGGGACTACAATAGTAGGACACACTTTTGGCCCTATACTATCAATTCCTATACCCCGCCAGTCAAAAAAGATTTTGCTCTAATCTTAATGACTGAACTACACAGCTCGGATGAATCTAGTTCTATCTCGGCTGGAGCAGGCTGAAAAATACTACACGATTCGACGCCTGTAATATCCAGTACAAGAGCAATATAATACACAATATATTCTCTTACCCTACAGTTACTTTACACAGTCACCCAGACACACCTTTGGTCCAAGGTAACTAAATACCAATGTTACACAACACTAAATTACTAAACGTACCTGCAGACGGGTTATTGTATATTCTACGACAACATAGGTTGGTGTGCAGGATAAACTATGGATATGGACGGATGGTGCTCTAACCCACTATCCAAAGATACCAGCACCCTCCAACCGCCCGCTGCTATCACCCTAGGGTTCGAATCCCGTTCGGAGGCCCTAGTCCGACTGTCGGTTAGTGATTTACTCCCAACGGAGTGTGTGGTTCAATCCAATAGGGGAGGGGTAGAAAGATCGGTGATGATAGAGATGATGGGTGAGGATGAATGCCCATGAGTGGCGCTAGTGTGGTCGGATGTGGCTAGAATCCCGGACGAGCCCCCATTTGTCGCGGTCCTTGTGGGGATGTGGTGTGTATGGGGTGAATATGTTCTCTCCCACAAGTCTCTCTCCTCTCAACTTGGAGACACTCACGAGGATGGATACGATTCAACAAATTTTATTAAACTAATGATGAATGATATGAATATGAATGTCGTGTGTATGAGCGAAGGATGATTTGGTGTGAATGAGTGACGATGGGTTCACAAATTACGCGGACAATGATTTAACTTAATAAACTCACAACCATGCACTCTTATATCTCTCCCTCTCGCCACTTACAAATTTTCGGTTATCTATGTGCGTGTGTGCTGCATCGTTTTAGTGTTACATTCTCTCTCTGCTTATCTGATTATAGAAGACGTAGTCGTGGTCACCGTGCCTGGAATTCTTCCGTTACCGCACTGGAATTCTTGAGCACTGTCCATGTCACTTTGCAACTTTGCTGCTTCACGATCACACACACCGTCAATACACCTTGATGATCTTCTTGCTGAATTGCTTGTGTGCTAAACGCCTTCCGATGAATATAACTTTTCTTTGTTTTCTTCTGGGCACCGATATAATAATAAATAATATATATCGGCATGAAACACAATATCACTCGTCCTCTCTTCTTCTGCAGCACCGATATAATTACTAAGCAAAATATATATCGGTACAAAATACAAATATCGCTTGTCCTCTTCGTCTTCTTTCGAAGCACCGATATAGTTACTAACAACAATATATCGGCACCAACACAATATTGTCCTCTTCGTCTTCTTCCGAAGCACCGATATAGTTACTAACAACAATATATCGGCACCAACACGTTATTGTCCTCTTCGTTTCTTGTTCGATGATTATCGGAGATAATGGAGACGATGTTTATTGATGAATTTGATGAATTCTTGATGTACGACGATGTCTAATTTTGATTGAAGAATTAATATCCCAACATAGGTGGAGTCTGTAACAAAAGGAATCAATGTCTCTTTTTGAGTGACCAAGCCTGGCCAATCACATAAAATACAATTGCTCATGCACACACGCACTTACATCACCACTATCTCCCTAGTGTGGCTTCATTTACACCCGATTCGAAACCTGAAAGAAAATAGTAACGATGGGTTAAGAATGGTACGGCAGGTTCAGGCAGGCAGCTCCACGCCTCTGCGCCTAGGAATCCTGTAAACAACACGATACAAATGATAGCAGCCATCGCCCAGTATCCTCGACTATCCTGCACATCGATAGGACTGATAACTATTCTACCAGATCGATTCTTACCTCAGAAACTCCCTACAGGCGACCACTAGGTCCGACAGTCGACATCCCTGTGTCGTTGACCAACGACAATCTGGATCTCCAAGAGAACGCAATACCGTATGTTTTTGACCAATCGAAAATCTTCGTTTCCAGCTTGTCGCCTTGCCGTCTTGTTATTGTGCTAGAATAAGTCGTGGACGATGACGCAATCGCGGTGACGTAACTTAAAATGTGTGCCGATTACGTCGCACTTCCGTGTTCTAAAACTAATCAAAACAACACAGAATAAAAATAGTATCACAACACTATCAAAGCCGTATGAACGTGACACAGGCATCGAAGTCTGATGTTCTTGTTCTCATTGTTGTTTGAAACTTGTATCCAGGATAACGGCAGGAGCTGCGTCGAGCGGTGAGATAGGCGCTCTGTGAGCCGGGAGCTCGTAAAAAAACATGATGAGGGGTTAGAGGTCTTTGTAGTTTCACGTAACTCTCTTCCCCCCTCCAGCCCCTTTCTCCCCTCTTCAGTGCTCTCTTCCTTCTCCACCACCTCCCTCCTTCATCGCCTTCTTCCACATTGTTCATTTCCTATCAATCCTCACCATCCCCTGTAGGACAAAGTGCTGTATAAACTGTGAGATTCAACAACCAATCCATATGCGTTTGACAATCTTGTACATGCACTTGAATAAAAATAAAAATAAAAAAAGAAATAATGAATAAAAAATAGTGAGAAAGACAGATTGACACTTGTGCCATAGGTTCGTAGATAATCAAACACAGACTCAAACTGTTGAGGAAGATACAGTTGATGACGTAGATGTTCTTATTACTGAGGAAGAAGTTGGAAAAGCTATTTCAAGACTAAACAATGGCAAAGCGTGTGGCTGTGATGGAATAAGAGCGGACATGTTGAAGATTCAGGATTAAAATCAATCTCATTTTTGACTTGTCTATTCAGAAACATTTTCAGAAAGAGTAAATTTCCAGCACAGCCATCAGAACCAGTGATTACACCCGTTTGAAGAAGGGCAACACCCATGTACCTGATGATTATGGAGGTATTTCTTTATTACATGTCGTGAGTAAAACTATACATGTTACTCAGAATGAGATTTACAAAAATGGTGGATACAAATGGAAAAATCGTCGAGGAAACCATAATCAGAAAATTATAATCAACTACAGATCATATGTACATAGTCTGTGAGTGAGAAAACACTCAACAAGAAAAACAGAAAAATGTATGTAGCCTTCATACAGTTGTAAAAAAGGCTTACTATTCAGTTCATTGTGTTTTCCAGTTTGCAACTCTCGTGAGTGCAGGGTAGTCTGGGTTCATTGTTAAAAGCCTTAAAGGCCATGTATTCATCAATCGTCTCTTGTGTTCATGTCATCCACACAAAGATGACTCGTTTGAATATCCTGTTGGCGTCAGACAGAATTGTATACTGAGCCCTGCTCTTTTCTCTCTGCTCATAGATGAAATAGCCATGGCCATGGATGAAGCTGGAAAACATTCAATCCAGTTACAGCCTGGTTTAATTGAATAATTTTATTGTTCATGTTTCTTTTTGCAGATAATCTACCCTTTTTGTCAAGAACGCCAGCAAAGTGACAACATCAATTCGTCACCACAGTGCACAATGGGAGAATCTGTTCTTAGATATCAATGTAGATAAATCAATTCGTCACCATAGTGCACAATGGAAGAATCTGTTCTCAGATATCAATGTAGATAAATCAATTAGTCACCACAGTGCACAATGGAAGAATCTGTTCTTAGATATCAATGTAGATAAATCTCAGTCAACGCCTGTCAGAAAATGGAGGTGACCTGGACAGAAATGAAAAATGGTTTCTGGATGGAGAGGAGTGGGAAGTTGGGAACAGTTATGAATATGTAGGTTTCATTTTTACGACAAGATTACATTTTGTGCAAGGGGTCAGCTACATATCTATGAAGGGAAAGAAAGCTGTCAATGACTGCGCCCAGGTTCTTCTTAAACTCAATGAAATTGCAAGACAAAGATACTTCAAAATCTTTAGGGCTCAGGCACAACCATTCTTGTTGTATGAGTAAAATATCTGGAGTCTAGATGCCATAGAAGCGATCGATATTGAGCATACCCAGACGTGCAAGCAATTGTTTCAGCATCTCCACCAAAATTCCAAACAAAAATAGAGAGTTTGGCAGACATCACATACACGTCAACTCATGCTTGAAAGTGGTTAAATATTAGTTGAAACTACTGCATATAGACACTAACGACATGCCTAAGTAAGCCTATTTAATGCGCGACTCAGTAAGGACAAAAATGAAAAATAGTGCCGGGTGCTGAGAGGTGTGCTCCAAAACTGTGGATTTGGTTTTGCCTGGATGTCTGAAGGTGCTGGAAATGAACAATCCTTTCTGCCAGTTAATTAAAAATGTAGGTTTCTGGATTCTGGATTCAATATTAGAAAAGTAGTTAAGGACTCAGAGTCAAAAACTTAACTTGGAGAATATTTCGACAGGGTCGCCCTGTCTTCATCAGCTCACTGTTGCAGTTGTGGCAGCGAGGCCTGGTGGGAGACTGTGGTGTGGGGTGAACGGTTGTCAGGATCTGATTGTAGACAGGGAAGCTCAAAACCCTGATCTCTGTTCAGGCTGGGGCGTCTGGTCTTGACCTCGATGGTTTCTTTAACTTCACACAAAAAGAAAAGTTAAAGAAGCCATCGAAATCAAGACCAGACGCCCCAGCCTGAACAGAGATCAAGGCTTTGAACTTCCCCCTAGCTACAATCAGATCCTGACAACCGTTCACCCCACACAACAGTCGTCCCACCAGGCCTCGCTGCCACAACAGCAACAGTGAGCTGAAGAAGACAGGGCGACCCTGTCGAAATATTCTCCAAGTAAGTTTTGACTCTGAGTCCTAACTAGTTCTCTAATCTTTCTGTCAGTGTTAAAGAGGCGTCCTATGGCAGACTTTAATGATGACTGGTCCACTGCAGTCAACAGCTGTGAGACATTTTATTTTTTTCAGTCAAATTTCCTGACTGAACCACATGTTGATAATACGTGGATTTAATATTTTAGGGATATCATCGCTAAATTGAGACGCTAAATTGAGACGCTAAATTGAGAACAGGTGTCCTCTCATTGAATGCAAGTGTTCCGTCAATATACTGAAAATGTTACCACAGATATATTGTGTGGTATTTGTCAAACTAAGATAGAAAATGAAGTTCGTTTCGTTTTAAAGATTCACGAGTTAAATATACCTTGTCACAAACCAAATTAATGATGTGCTCAGTCTATGTGTTACGCCAATATGCGGGAAAGAGTGATTGAGGTTATAAATTTTACAAAGCTGTTTTGACAATTTTTTATACTGTTAGTCGTGGGCTGTTGGCCGAAATAGAGAGAGGGGGGGGGGGAGGGGTGAGGGGTGGGAGGGACAGAAGAGAAAGGGGTAAGGATGAGGGGGGGAGGGAGTGAGTTGTGCGCATGGGTAGTTCTGAGACTATGAGGTCAGGAAGAGGAGGAGATCCAGAGTTTATTTCTCTTGAGTTCAGCTATAATCATGCCTTGTCTGTGTGTGAGCTCTCAGAACATAGAATTAGTGTTGTTTTCTGTCTATGGTAACTGTATTTGGATTGTATAATGTATGCAGTGAACGGAAATGTTAAGAGTCTAATGACTTTCTAGCATTAAACCATCTGAAAACTGTCTATCGGTTCCTGACTTCTTTTAGTCTCACAGTGCGCAGTGTATAAATCTATGGGTGACATGGTATGAACATTCACCGGTGACCTCATTCACAAAACAAAGGGAGAGAGAAAGAAGTAACTGTATAGCCATACATGGAAGGCGCATCACTGATCGATCCCAAGCAATACTTACACAACCATCTATGTGCTAGGAGATGAATTGTAAAAGTCAAGCAATAATACCATTCATGTGGCACCTGCAACACTGTAAGACTCAGAGAGAGAGAGAGAGAGAGAGAGAGAGAGAGAAGAGAGGGTTAAAAGAAGTGCATGGATAACACTTTTTTGTTCGGGGGGAGGGGGGGGGGGGCAGCTGTTATTCAACTCTTTGTTAGGCATAACAGGTATCTGTTTCAGAGAGAGAGAGAGAGAGAGAGAGAGAG
>CM031626.1:47788827-47811327 GCA_018398815.1 Conus ventricosus
TGTTCATACCTGGAATTTGCTGTAGGAATATTTCTCATCTAAAAATAAAGATATTTTCCTGAAAACTGGTTTACTTTGAAAATTGAAACTTCTCTACTCTTGTTCTCTACAATTTTTTTTTACACTGATCATGGATCATTCCATAGCAAGATCAGCACACTAATCTTTGCTTTTGTTTTGTAAATTTCTAGTCACAACAAAAAAGGTCGGTATCTGGTTGATAGACAGCCCGCACAACGGAAAGAGAATGTGTGTGTGTACGATGAAACTGTCTGGACCAACTAGTCTTTTGACTATGTGGCACCTATCATCTGTGGGTGCTGTTTGTCAGCACAATATCACACAAGAGTTGCAAAATAACATTTTGTGCCAAAATACACCAGCAGCAAGTCATTTTTGTGGCTCCCACCTGACTTAAATTTGAAAAAAAAAAAATTCAGAAATGTTTTGCATGTGTAATCATTCCACAACGTTACGTGCTCTCATCTGGCAAAAAAATGTGTTTGTTACATATTGCATCTTGATCCGATAAACGACTGCTGGTAGACATGCCATCTTACCACACCCCCAGCACACAAGAGTGGGACAGGCCAATTCGAATTCCCAACATGACACATGACAAAAACGTTGCTTGAGATGGATTTACTCCATCACAACTGAAATTGTGGGGCGCAATATTAAAAACTGAAAGAAAGAGGCGCCAAAAACTACACATGCAGAGCACCAGTCAATCAGTGCATATAGTACAATGGCCTGAACACCTGGAATTTTATCTTGTGAGTGCCTGGTTTAAGAAAAAAAAAAAAAAATTAAAAAAAAGCTTTGAAATTACTTCCAGTGCGAAATTGTGTGGGCCTTTTTGGAATGCAGATTTTACCAGAAAAAAGTATCATCTGATGTTAGCCTTACCATACAAAATTGATTTTATCTCCCCCCACCCACCCCCTTTCCCCATCACCTCCCATCCCCCGACTTTGTCAAGACCAATTCCCATGTTGCCCTAAGTTTTCTCAACACCGTGCTGTGACTGAACCTCTCTTTGTTATGTTAACCGTCCCATCAGAAAGTCTACCCAAAAGTCTGGTGGACATGGGGAGAAAAAAAAAAATCATTACCAGCATGAAATTGATACTCTTAACAAGCATTCTTCCAAAACTGGTCTCCACCGCCCCAAGTTCAACATCAACTGGCAGTTCTAACATTCATTCAGACCCCAACAAGAGGCAAATGGAGTGATGATTAACTATATGTTCAACATCAACTGGCAGTTCTAACATTCATTCAGACCCCAACAAGAGGCAAATGGAGTGATGATTAACTATATGTTCAACATCAACTGGCAGTTACATTCATTCAGACCCCAACAAGAGGCAAATGGAGTGATGATTAACTATAAGTTCAACATCAACTGGCAGTTCTAACATTCATTCAGACCCCAACAAGAGGCAAACGGAGTGATGATTAACTATATGTTCAACATCAACTGGCAGTTACATTCATTCAGACCCCAACAAGAGGCAAACGGAGTGATGATTAACTATATGTTCAACATCAACTGGCAGTTCTAACATTCATTCATACCCCAACAAGAGGCAAACGGAGTGATGATTAAATATATGTTCAACATCAACTGGCAGTTCTAACATTCATTCATACCCCAACAAGAGGCAAACGGAGTGATGATTAAATATATGTTCAACATCAACTGGCAGTTCTAACATTCATTCATACCATACCCCAACAGGAGGCAAACGGAGTGATGATTAAATATATGTTCAACATCAACTGGCAGTTCTAATATCCATTCATACCATACCCCAACAAGAGGCAAATGGAGTGATGATTAAATATATGTTCAACATCAACTGGCAGTTCTAATATCCATTCATACCATACCCCAACAAGAGGCAAATGGAGTGATGATTAAATATATGTTCAACATCAACTGGCAGTTCCAACATTTCCATCCACACCCCCACAACAGGCAAGAGCAGAGGCGATCATATATGGCATGTGTTTATTGTCTGACCAGTTGTAACAAGCCCTTCACCTACTCCCCACACCACAAGATAAAACAACAGAACAATGAAACGCTGACTGAAGTATCACGACAATAAGTATAGTCCACTGGAGCATCACAAGTCCGTTCTTATTTCACATACAAACCACTAGCACTGTCACGATAGTGACTAGCAGGCAGTAGTCATCACCATTCAGTGATGCATCATAAGGAGACCATTTCCAAAATGAAGCAGCTATCATTTGACGTCAACACATCCGGCACAGAGGATTGCCTTTATTAAAGACCAGGTCACTTTACTTGCAACAACAATTTTCCAACACAAAAGGACACCAAAAAGCACAGCAATGTAGACACCTTTCAATCCAAGACAATATCAACATTTCAAGTCATATTCATCATATATTTAGAAAGAGAAAAAAAATTAATATTTGAAAATTGCCATAAATCCAGCCCACATTCACAAAAAAGTATGTCACGGTTAAATAATCATACTCACACCGGAGAGAAAAAAATTACATTAAAAAGTACTGATTGATATTCAAAAACTCATTTGGACATGTATCCCTCTTTATTTTTCATTCACACACACACACACATAAACACACGCACAAAATTTTAAAAAATGAAAAAAAAAAAAGAGAGGGAATGAGAACAAGAGGGAAAACACCCAGCTGGCCAACATGAAAAATATGATGACCAACTTTCATCCCCCCCAAGACTGCTAATTATTTACACAGGACAACCACAAGGATGGCCTGCCTTTAAATAACGTGAATAAAACCAATAGCCACCAACAATGCACACCGTTCTGATAAGCCAGAGGCAACAACCCTCTGAACTTCATTCTTTCTTCACCCTTCACACACACCTGGCCAACACTCGGGAAACGCCGACAAAAATTTTACTTGAAGCAAAACAGTCAACACTAGCCAACATCCACAAAATGCACATGGAAGTCGAGACATAGTGACTTCACAAAACAAACAAGAAACGAACAATATCATTTGCAAACAGTTACCTAGCCCTCATGCACAGAGGCCGACTCAAAGAACAGAATAGGTATGATATCGGGGTTACAGTTGCTTCAAACAATGCATACAAAAACGAACACATAAGATTATAGTAGTATTAACCATCAACAAGAAAAAAAAAGAAGAGCGAGGAAGATGGTGATGGTGAAAAGAGCAAGAGAGAGTGAACGAGGGAGCAGATAAACCAACCTTCAAACATACTTTTTGTTTTTTTAACAAAGCCTGACACCCAGCACCTATCATACATTCATATCACAGAACTTTTCCTCAAACAAAGGCAGAGTCTCTTTGTCTTTTTTTTTTCTCTTCATTTCCCTCCCACCTCTTTCTGTTATCAGAAACTAAGCAACCAACAACAACAAAAAAGGACAAATAAAAAGCTCCAGTCCCATCAATACTGGGAGTATCTTAACATGTTCAAACTGCCAATAATTATTCTAACTTGTATTTGCGTTTCCTCTTTTGTTCTGGCTGTGAAGGGCTGGGCCTGGGTGAGGCTGTGCAGGGAGCCACCAGAAACAGCTGCAAGGGAGTGATACCGCCAAGACAACATGGACAATGAGATTGAAAATGAAGGTCCCCCCCCCCCCCCCCCCGAAAAAGAAACTCTATTAGTTCCGCCAGATGATAGACAAACAGATTACAGGACAAAATTAAATGCATTTCGACCTCTTGGTTCTTCTTCAGGCAAAAACAAGCAACATTTAGGACAGTGAAAATGAAGAACAAACAACACTTATCCTCTCGTAATCTGTTTGTCTGTATCGTCTGGTGGGACAAATAAGTTATCTGTTTGTCTGTATTGTCTGGTGGAACTAATATGTGATCTGTTTGTCTGGTCTGGTGGAACTTATATGTAATCTATTTGGTGGAACTAATACATAATCCGTTTGTCTGTATCGTCTGGTTGAACAAATACCATTTCTTTTAAAAATTTGCTTCATTTTTCGCCCCCCGTCACCTCGTTTTAAAACAAACTGTTTCCTGTTAAAGTGAGTGCCACCAGAAATCCTTGCTTGGGAGCCTTTCATACCAATGGCTGAAGACATTGAAGACAGAGAAAGGGAAGGATAAGGGCTTTCCATTCGGCTGGTTGAGTTCCATTAAAGGCACTGACACCTTCCTGTTGATCCGACTGGCTCTCTGGCTGTCCTCCATTGATGGACTGTTTGCCACACTTGCCCCCGACAGTGCCAAACTGTCAAGTTTGAAATGTACACTTTATTTTGCATGTGGGTAAAGGAGACAAGCAGGTTGTTGGCCAACACAGCTCAACAGCACATAACACTGAACAGGCATATACGCTGTCGAAGAGGGCAGCACAGCCAGCTGAACAATCCTCTTTCTTGCACTCGGTAATGAGGTGAACAGGATTCAACCAATGCAAACAGTACAGAGTGTAAGACAGATACTTCTCCTGTCACTCTACATCTTTGTAAACTGTAGCCTTGTTGTCTCATCACGATCTTGAGTGCGCACCTACTTCAGTAGGCGAGCATCCAGTTCTGGGCTCTCACCCAGCACAATGCAATCACTGCTGCTCTAATGGGAGCCCATGCCCCACTTGAAGATGTGTTCCCCTTGTTCAAGACTGGGAAAATGGGAAGGGGGTTGCCCCTGATGCTCTGTGGACACTGTGGGCCACAACACACAGACAGCATCCTTCTGTTGAACTGCACTTAGTTTCTCATTGTAGTTCTGGACAGGCGAGTGCATGCGTGAGGAAATGGCGTTAGCTTGTCGTATTATAATTACAGCTATACACGTTAAGAGTAGGGTGATGTTCCCACTAGTCACTGGACTGTCCATGTACCAACATCAACACCGCTGCCTCCATACAACTAACCTCAGAAAGAAATCGACTCACCATCTTCGAGAGAACAAATCTGTGTCCCTGAGGTGCAGAAACCCTCAAAAACTGGGGCTTCAAAAAAGAAAAGAAAAAAAAACTGCTTCCTTCACCAACAAGTCGGTGGCGGCAGCAACTTAAGACAATGACGGCTGACGTAGGTCAGAGGAATAGACGCAGCGGCAGAAGAAAGGGAGGTAACACAGTCATTTAAAAAAAGGACACCCACGTTCAGAGTGTAATGGATCTCTTAGATGTACTTCACTTTGCCTTCTTGGTGATACCATGCCCACACCCGTCACTCTGCCAGCCCATACAAGGTCACAGCCAGACGTGTACCCAGCCCACAAGCAGCCATCAGTGTCAAGATGTCATGAGGCAACCCACTAGAGGGGACACTGCTCTGATGGAGAACGGCATCAAATGTCCAAGAAGAAAAACACAGTTATAGTAATGAAAGTTGAGAACCATGTGATAATTGAAAATTGGTGTACCTGAGTATTGTTGATCAAAAATTAAACCGTCTGTCTGAGAAGACGAAAGGAGACACTTCCATTCCACAAAAACAGCGGTCCACCACAGAAACTCTGGGGGATAGAAGCAATTCAGATTTAGTGTCAGTGAAAACTGCTGACTGGCTGAGAATCATCCAGCATGTATATTGGGGGGGGGGGGGGGGGGGGGGGGGGGGGAGGGTAGGGGGTGGTCTTAGTATTGCGTTATTTAACTTTGGTCAAACGGAGTATACATACTGGTCACAACTTTCACTAGTTTGACATGGCACACTATACAATGCCAGAAGTTAAATCATGAACACAGCTGGAGAGAACTCACAAAAACTGTGATGCTAAGCAGGCACTTACACTGAACAGCTGTTCAACAAAAGTGCAAGCAGATTATTAATCCTTATAGAAGAAAACTATCTCAATTTTTTTTTCAATCACCAACCACCTGTAACAAAAAAAGAGAAAAATGAAACCCATCCCCCTTTTTTTTTAAACAAAAAGCACAACCCAACACACACCAAGATTTCAATGATTATGAAAGGTACCGAGTCAGTGAAATGCATGTTAACATCTTCACCAAACGTGCACAGGATGGATAAAATCAATGACACTCAGCCCAGTCAGTATGTCACTTCTTTGTTGTCAAACCAGAGGAAACACACACAAACAGTGGAGGAATTAGGAGCCCATTTCAAAACCCACATTTTCTTTTTTTTCTGGCAAAGATAAACAGCAACTGCGATTGTAGTCAAATACAAAGGTAGTAATGTTAGATACTGATAAAGGTGGGCTTTTTAGCTCTGCAGAAAGTTTTCATACCTTCAGACGTTATTTGAAAACAGCAGAAAGAGAGAAAACTTGTTGCACTGATGCTACATATCAGGATGTGAACACGAAGGCAGACAAATCATTACAATGATGTCCAAACAACTGAACAACAAAGACAGAAAAAAAATGTCACATTAACCTCAAGACCTGACAGCAACTGAACGAACAGAGAAGAATTGTCACACTGACACCAGTGACAGGTCAAAAACACAAAACAGTACAAAGAGAAAGCCGTCAACCTGACACGAGGACCTTTACCCGACAGTCAATCTAGTAGAAGAAATTTTCAATTCCGACAGCTGAAACTGCCTCCATTCCTCAGAATTTCAAGGACCCCCTGATCTTAGATTTGAAAAAAAAAAAAAAAGAAAAAAAAAAAAAGAGAAAATGGTGGCAGTGGTAGTAATCATAGGGCGACAGGAATGTGAACCATGCAAAACCAGTCATCAAACAGAAACACATCCTGAACATGTCTGATAAATGAAGAGAACAAGCTGGTGAGAGGAAGAAACGGGAGGAGAAGGGGAGGGGAGGACGGAGGGGGGGGGGGGGGGGGGGGGGGAAGGGGCTGAAAAGAAGCGAGGTGAAGGAAAGCGTGAGAGAGCGACAGTTCATGGGATCAGACTTAGGAAATAAAACTCCGGTGTGCTCCGCTAACTTTTCATAAAATCAATTTAAGGCCGTTGATCACAGCTGGGAGAGTGAACGAGAAGAAAGATTCCCATCCAGATCTGAGGCATGGCTCCACCACCCCCCAGCCAACAACTCTCCTTCAGCCACACGAACTGGCTGAAAACCTGTGTCCAAAACAACAAAACAATTTACACTTTGTTTTCCTTGTGAGAGTTTTCTTGCTTTTTGCACACACATGAAAACAGATTAACAAACAAACAAACAAATTCAAGAGTATTTTGTGCCAGTGTATATACTAGAACAGAATGCACACAGCTGTTTCATGCTTTTTTTTTTATTCGTCTTTTCCTCTGTTTGTGAACTGCCTTCTTATCTTGTATGAATATATTGACAAAAGCATCAAATTCATAAAATCTAACACCTTTTTTGTGAAAATTGAGTTGACAGTTGTACTCTTGATATCTATTTTGTCCATTCTGGATGCGAAGATATTGTCTGCCAAAAAAACACACATAATTACCCCAAATATCCACAATTATCCTACAATAGTTCAATGATGCATCAGAGTTTTCTTTTCCCTTCAAATTGTGCGACTATCCAACAACCAACAAAAGAAATATACTCTTTTTTTCTTCTTCTTCTTCTTTTGTTGTTGTTGTTTGTTACACTTTTCTAAATAAATTTGATTGTTTCTTCCGTTTTGATCTGTCCTTCTCCCACTGTTCTCTATGTGTGCAGATACATATTGCTTTACACAGGCTGTGTCACAACAGATTTCAACACAACACATGCCCAGTACTATTTCCTAAATGACTGTAGCAAGTCATCCACTGCAGTGCCTCCCCCCCCCCCCCCCCCCCCCCCCCCCCCCCCAATCCCCTCCAAACATCCTAATCCAGTAGTTGAGGCCAGGCCTGATCAGACATCCACATCAGCAATGCTCAAGCCCTAAGGAGCGCGTTGACAACAGCTCGGGGGTTGAGGTTGCGGATGTCGGTGTAGGTCTGTCCAGTGCCGACGAACACGATTGGCTGGCCCGTGGTGTAGGTCATGGAGATGGCCGCACCCACCTGACACACAAAACAACACGCATTTCATGTGACACAAATGTAAAATATATCCAGGGTGAAGCAAGACGCGTCAGTGTGTAACAGACACACCCATCTGACACACAAAACAAGACACATTTCATGTAACACAAATGTAAAATATATCCAGGGTGAAACAAGATGTGTCAGTGTGTAACAGACACACCCATCTGACACACAAAACAACACACATTGCATGCAACACAAATGTAAAATATATCCAGGGTGAAACAAGATGTGTCAGTGTGTAACAGACACATCCACTTGACACACACAACACACATTTAATACAAATATAAAGCATATCCAGGCTGAAACAAGCCGTGTCAGTGTGTAACAGACACACCCATCTGACACACACAACACACATTTACTATAGTACAAATATAAAATCTATCCAGAGTGAAACAAGATGAATCAGTGTGTAACAGACACACCTTCCCGACACAAAACAACACGCATTTCATGTAATACAAATATAAAAAATGTGCATACGGTGTCATGAAACAGCTCTCAGTTGCAGGGAGGGAAAAAACTAGAGCCCTGAAAGCAATGGCAGAAGCGGCAGAGAGGTGTTCAAGCTGGATCTGGTCAAGGAGGAACAAAAGTGAACTTCATAAGGCTTAATTTCCATACAAATATCAGGTGCCCCAGTGGCTCAGTGGTTAGAGTGCGAGACATTAAGTGAACAATCCCTAAAATGAGCATGTCTAGAGGGACATCCGGAGTCATGAACCGGGTGTGGACAACCCCCTTAGTGTCAGGAGATAAGGGCCGAAACACTTGCTTGAAGGGGGCTTCTCTTCTGAGGACTCTCTGCCGCCACGCTCTCCATGAGTTTCTTTCTACTGTCCAGGGTGAAACAAGACATTTCAGTATGTAACAGACATGTTTATTTTGATATTCTGGGCTGCCAGCGCAAACAGAGTGAAAGTGTTAAAAAAAAAAAAATGGTAATGTACTCCACGGTCTACACCTACAAGACAACAGTCAAGACATAAATGGGATATTTCAACAAGGGACACATTTCTACAGGGGCTTTTCGGTTCTCTCCTCTTGAACCTCAATGAAGAAACCTGACATAATCCTGTAAACAGTCAAAACAAACAACAAAAAAACCCCCGCAGTTGGAAAAAACAGAACCCTTTGGGGAGTAAAATAAATAAAGATGTTGGGGGGGAAAATATACAAAAGCTTGTAATATTGTCGAAATTCTGGAAACTTTTTTTCTCCTAAGTAAGTCTTCATTTTCCTTCCCGTTGCTCTGGGTTTCTTACACCGAGAAATCTGTGTGTAGCAGCTTCGCTTCGGACGGGGGGGATGGGGAGAGGAGGGGAAGAAAGGAAGGGAAACCAGACCATTTTACGGGGAAAAAAGAGAAGATTTTTTAGGGGGAAATTTTTCCATGAATTTTGTAACCCCCCCCCCCCCCCCCTTTTTTTATCACTACTTCCACAGAGGTTTGTTTTCCCCAGCACTTTTGGGTTTTCTTTTGTTTTTTTCTTGTTGTGTTTTTTGTTTTGACGTTTACGGAAGGGGGGGGGACTGGGATGCCAATCCCCTTTGTCGTCTTGGTGTCAAATTTTGGTGGGGTTGATGCCGTGTAGGCGGGGGGTTGGTCATGTTGGGTGGTCGGCAGGGCCGGGTTAACTTGGTCACTGTCCCCCGCCTCGTTGCCACCGGGGCCCCCCCCCAAAAACCCACCAGGCCCGGGCTGGTTCACCTTGATCGTTTGGGACGGGGCACGCTTTCAGCGGCTCGTTTCCTGCTGCGGCCGGCCGTGTCACCGGCACACGTCAAAGCGGCAACCCCGGTGAAAAGACGGGGGCAGTACTGGGATCGTCAACACGGGAGAACAGGTGAGGCAGTTGCTTTAAAGCCCAGGACCGCAAGGGGGCCTTTCAGGGCTGTACGTTCAATTTTATAATAAAAGCTCAACAAAAACAATGTCACGTGCGAGTAAACCTACGGGGGGGGTTCTTAAACAGGTAATGTCATGGCAAAAAACGGGCGATCACTCAATCCCTACACCACCAACCACAGAAAAAGAGGTTTAACAATATTTTTTACTTCAATTAAAACCCTTTCACTCACACTAGCAGTCCAGAGGGGGTAGGGGTCATAACAAAGGAGGGGAAAAAACAGCTGAGAGGGGAAAAAAGAAAAAAAAAAAAAAACAAGGGGGATAGAAGAAAAAAAGCAATTTCAAAATAACTGCCCTGGGGGACAAAGTAAAAAAAAAGCCCCCAAAAACCCCCCATACCCGGGACCCGCTACCCCCCAAACCCTAACCGAAAAAACCGCTACAAAGACTTTAACGAACAGAAAAAAGAAGTAAAAAAAAAATACTCAAACAGGACCTGTCGGGTTTTAAAAAAAAACATAAGAAAAAAAACGATCAGGCCGGCTTCGGCCCACACACCCCCCAAAAACCACACCCCCCCACACAGATTAAACTCATTGCCCTGCCCCCGGGGAGGTTCACCGTGGGGGGTGGATCCTAAAAAGGGGCAGCCCGCAGTGGGCTGGTCTTCCATCCGAGGGAAAAGATGCCCCTTGGGGGGAAGCAACTTAAAAACAGTCCTCAGTGCAGGCAGTGGTGGTTTTTCCATCCGGGTGAGGGTCCTAAGGGGTGGGCACACCTTAACAGTCCTCAGTGCGCGATGGTCCCTGGATACCGGGATGGCGTCTCCCGGGCCCCGGGATGCGGTCCTTTCACCATCCGACCGGAGCGCGGAAACAAAGGAAATTTTTTTCCCCGCCCCGGGGGGAAATCGTCTCCAGATGAGAAGCATTTTTTTTTGTCTTTGTCGTGTGGGGCACAGGGGGTCGGCAGGTGCTTTTGGAAGGGTCACAGTCCCGTAAAAAAAAAAAAAGGTCAACAATTCTTCATCACTTTTAAAAGGGTAAAAAAAACTTAATAATTTCTTTCACTTTTTCCTTTGCTTTTTCCCTGTATCAGGGGCATTCCTTGCCCCGTACCCTGGCTTACTTGTAAAAGGATAACTTCCTTTAGTCAAATCTCAATAAAAAAACCCAAAAAAATCCCCCAACGTCGTCACAAAAATATGGACAAGGACAAAAGAGGGAAACCAATGGGGGGGGCATACGGCCGGGGAAATTCCACACCCCCGGGTCTAAGTTTTAAAGCCGTCGAAGTCAGCATTCCACACCCGTCTCGATCAAAAACAACGGAAAATAAAACTAACACTTACATTCTTCCCCCACATCCAATTAAGCTCAGCTTTGACTGCCCTGTATACTCAGAGAACAACAAATCACCCTTTATTGACTAAATGGAAATTGGGGAATTTAAACTTGTCCAAATAACCGACCCCTACCCAAAAGCCCGAAAACAAAATTAAAAAAATGGTTCCTACAACTCCCCACAAAAATGCAACTCGACACCTTTTTCTACCTTTTCCCCCTTCTTTGGAACATTACACACAGAAAAGGTGTGTCAGAGCTAACAGCCTTTAAGGAAAAAGAAAAAACGCAACCACTGAAGGAAAAAACCCAAAAAAACAAGACATTCCAAGACAGACCTAATTCCCAAAAAGGGCGGTGGGGGCGAGGTAAGAAAAACGGTCGCTCCCCAATCCGATAAAGGATGGCAGCCGAAAAACCCGTGACGGCCCCAATGAAGGGACTCCAGGTCAGGAGACAAAGGGTTTTTTCCCCGCTGGAGGGATGGATCCCAGAGGGGGCAAGGGAATTCTTTCCTTCCCACCAAAGGGGTGAAAGACGTTCCAAAAACCCAGTCGAAGGGGTTTTAAAACGGGATGGCCCCACTGGCGGATAGAGATCTTCTCGACTAAAAAGTTCGAAAGCGGTCCCACCCCACTCCCCCAAAAAAGGGCAACCGAACAAACAGCTCAGCGTGTCCCCTGACATCGTGATGAACCCGGGGGAAAACTAAAAAAAACGAAAAAAAAAGTTTTAAAAAAAATAAAAAAAGGGAAATTTGGGAGGATGGGAGCAAAATCCGGCGTACGCACCCGGATGCACAAAAACAAACTGGTCAAAAACCGGCCAATAGTAAAGATGCACGGGAAACACCCACTTTAAAATCTTTTGGAAAAATAATTATTTAAAAACAAAAGTTTTTTAGTCCGTACAATCCCCCCCAAAAAGGGCTTGTGCACTGAGGCCGCTTCCGCCCCATATGTTTGTACCCCTTCACTCATACTTAGCCCTTCACCCAACCTTATCAGCACCCCCCCGGGAGGTAATCACCATCTCAAATTTTTATAGTTTTTATGTATCATCCAGTGCCCTCGGGGCACCCCTTGCAAACGGGGGGCACTGGAGAGGGTAGCAAGGGGGTGCCCCGGGGGGTGTGGCAGGGAGCTGCTGTGTACTGTTGGGGACTGCGGGAAGCACGTTGTGGATTCCGGGCCTTGGATGAAGATGGGCTCAGTTTTTGCAACCTGCAGCTTTCCCTCATGTCATGACCTGGGCCTGAAAGCTGTAAACCCGTTGCCCCAAAGCGTGTGACTGAAAAAGTTTCCCTTGGACAGGAGGAAAGGGTTTTCCCTTCAAGCATCCTTGGTTTTTCCCCACAACAGTCCGAAAACACTGAATTACACACCACTTTTTTTTCCTAACCCATTCCCCTGACCCTCCCGTGGTTCTGAAAGCCGAAGGACTTTCACAAAAGGGGGTATGCCTTTGCCTAGAAAAAGGGTTTCCCTTTTCAGTTTTGCTTTCTCTGCGTCTTCTAACCTGGTCCCCTTTTGTCCAGAGAGTGTTTTTTACACTTCGGGTTTTGAAGGGCCCTGGTTGGTGTTTAACTCCTCTCATTCGCTCTCAATTTCGCGTGTTGGATTCACTTTGGGTCGGTTTTTTTCGCTTTTTAACAAGGGCTTTTCCACTCAAGATGCAGAACCGTTGATGTCAACAAGCCCGGGCTCGGGGGTTTTTCCCGGTCTTCGGGTTCTCGGTGGCAAACTTGCAGCTCCCGCCCGTGACTTTGGATTTGGGGGATGGACCCTTTGCTGCACACTGCGTATGTTGGGGGGAAACCTTGGTCAAAGTGCCATGCTGGCAGGGGTTCAGGAGGGTTTCGGGCCTCTTTCTTCTCTGTGTTGGGGAGGTGGGCAGCCGAAACACTTTTGCGGCAACTCTGATGAGACTCCCGACTTGACCGCCCCCCAAAGACATAAATTCCCCAATCAGTGGGGAGAGGGTCGCTGAAGGGTACTGCCCACCCTTCCCTTTAAAATTTTGGGTGAGACACTACCATACTGTAGATGGGTTGCCCTGAAGGATGACTCTTCCCTGACATTTGGGCTTTCTTTCTCAGGTCTCAAAAAGGGACAAACGCTCACAAGAAGAGCTGTGGCCCCTGTGCCCCTAATGCTTTCCCTTTTCTTGCCAAACACCACGGGGGGGAAGTGGATAAGAGGGGGTCGTGCCCTGACTCTCCCAAATGCCACCCTAAAGTGCGAGATGTGTTTTTGTCTTGTCCCCCTTGGGACAATCCCAAACGAGATGTCCCTTTTCCCCACAGGGAAGAAAAGTTGATTTGGGGGTCCAATTCCCTGGAATTGTGGGGACATCGTTTTTGGGAGGGTGGCGGTTTTGGTATGTGACCCCCGATCGAGGGTTTTCCCTGCTTGTCCCTGGTTGCAGGCATGCATGTGAACGCGCATCTGCGGGGCTTCAGCCACCTGATTGCCCGGCGAATGTCTTTGGTTTCTCCTCCCCCCTTGAACTGCAGTTCCTGAATCCCCGAACTCATGAGTTCTCCAAAGGAAAAAACCCTTCAAATCCTTTTCTGGGCTTCAACCCATATTCCAGGGTGCCCCGGGGCGTTTCCCGAACTGGTGAAAATTTTCCTCAGAAGGTTTCCTCATTGTGCGAAAAGCTTTTGAAAGACTCGCAGTCTGTGCATCCCGGCAAGACCGCTTTCAACTGGGAAAAGGGAAAGCCCCGGGTTGGGAATGTCAAAAACGCCCCCCTTCCCTTCCTGTCGGGTAGATGGGGAAAAGGGTTTTTATTTGGGTCGTTACGGTACGCAGCGGCAAGCCTCAAGGCTCAAGTAGGTGTCTTTTTTTCCCTAGCACTTACACTGGATATTAGTTGGCGGGCCACCGGAAAAACCCATGCCCTTTGAAAACCCCTTTTTCCCCGATGGACGGAGCAATGCTGGGAAGAAACCACAGACTGTGTTTGGGGTTCTCTAACTGTTGAACCATTGGGGCCCGGATTTTTTTTTTTCCCCACCAAAGAGCCTAAAAGCCCAAACTCTTTTGTTTCTGGCCTCCTTTCTAACTGTTCCTCGTTCTCTGACTTCGCCCCGTCCCTTTCCCCCCATCCCCTCTTTCCATCGCCGTTCCTTCTCCTCTTCTCCACCTTCTCTTTTCCCATCTCCTTCTCTTTTTCGCCTCCCCTTCCCCCTCCCCAGCCCCTTTTCCTCCCTTCCATTTTCCCCTCGTCTCTTTCTTGGGTTCTCTCTCCCCCCTTCTTACCTCCTCCTCCCCTCCGTCTCCTTCCCCCCGCTCTCTTCTCTTCTGCCTCCCTTTCTTCTCTTTCCCCCTTTTCCTTGGCCCCCCTTTTCTTCCCTCTCAAACCCCATAAACAAAAAGGACCATGGGCGCTGGGCCCCCGGGGGATGGCATAGGCGAAAAGGGCCGAAAGCGAAAGCGCTCGGAAAAACGGCGGGGGGCGAAGTCCCCGGGCCGGGGGGGGCAAGGTCGTCTCGGAGAGGGGGACCAGGAGGGGGTTTTCTCCCGATTTAGACATCACGGTTCTGGGGGACGTCCCCCCAGAAAATAACGACCCCGGGTAGTTGGCCCTCTGCCTGGTTGGGTCCCATCCTGGCAGAAATTTCCCGCACGCGAGTTGAGAGCGAGTGATCCGGGTCCATCGTTAGTGTTCCCCTAACTGAAAAAACTATGCCGAAGTCCCAAATCCCAAGAGATAACAGAATTTGCCAACCAGCGAACTCTGACGAAGAAATCCCCCGAAGGTTCCGACTGCGTGTCCACTTGCATTAATCACGGCGACTCTTCGAAGGTCACAAAGTATCTGATCCACCCCAAGCCCAAAATTTCAGGGGCGATACTAATGGATGTAAATCCAAGATTTCGGGAAAAGTATGGGGGTTTAAGAGAACTATCCAAATTTCCAAAAGGGGAAAAAAACCACTATTTAAATCAGGGTTTAGGGTAAAACCCGCACGTGGGTTACCCACCTTCACCGAGAGTGACAACACACTGAAAATAGTTTTGAAATGCGAAGGGTTTTATGGGCCGCCCAAACCGCATGGACAACCCAACAAAAAACCCAGGAAGTGTTTTTTTCCAAGAACCAAAAGTGGGGCCAACAACAAACTCCCTTTAAAAATAAGTTCCCACAAAATAAACCACAAAAATTCAAAGTAAGAATGGGGGAAACCCAAACGATAACCCCAACTATCAGCAACTCCCATCCGCAAACGCGCTGTATTCCACGAGAAAGGGAAAAACGGGTGTAAATTCCACAAAAGTAACTTTCAAGGGTTCAACTGTACCAATTTCCCACACAGGGGAAAGGGGAAAAGACAAAGTCCTAGTGCGTTTTTGACTAAATGTAGCAACCCAACAAATCCCAAACCCTGGTTCAGTCTAAGGATGTCTCCAAGGCAGAGATGTTGAGCAACAAAGTAACAAGTATGACTTTATACAAGTGTAGTCAATCCCCAAAACCCTTAAACTTTAGAGAAAGAAGTTTCCCCGAACCAAATTTCAGTTAAGGTACTGCCACCTAAACTAGCCCCAAAGAAAGAATCGATTAACCGGGCCAACTCAATAAGTAAAACAAATAACCTCTTCTACCAAATGAACACAAGGGACCAAAATTTAATAACAGCCAAGAGCGGGTTATTTCCCCTGAATTCCAACGAAGGAAATACCCAGTTATGTTTTTAAACTTCAAACGTTGAGAAAACAAACTTCAAAAGAAAACCGCTGACCAAAAACGTGGTTTTAAGCCAAAAGTTTTCCCTGTATGGTAAACAAATCCAAACATGAACAATTCCAACCCTATGTGGAATTAATCAATAAAACGACAAAGACAAAACCAATTTTAAAAACGACTGCCCCTTTCCCGGGGCCCAAAAACCCAAAGTTACCACCCGGGTAACAAAATAGTCCGGATCAAATGTTAATCTTCAAAATAAAATTCAAAGTGTTTACCCCGCAAAAAGGGCCCAAAAAAATCACAAACCCACACAACTGGGAAATTTATGACTCACACTTTTCCAACCAGCAACCAAACTTACCCAAGAGAAAAGCAATAAGCTCAAAACAGCATAAGGCAGGGACGGCAATAGAACTTACCGACCCCTACCCCAAGGCCAAACAACTAACCTAAAATTTACAGCACGGGCGTAACCGGAAACACGTGCCCAAACGGGCATGGGGGGAACCCCGGCAGAACCCACCGATCAAAACATGGCCCCCAAAGGCCCCAAAAATTCCCCTCACACGATCTAGTCCCCAAAAAGGGGAAAAAACTGCTAAACCCATGCCTGTCATGAATGGGGGAGGGGTGAAAAGGGGGGGGTGGGAGAAAAAGGAAAAATGGCTCTTTGGAAACCTTGTGTATCCCAGATACACTCCCCTTCTCAAAAAACAACGACAAATTTTTTATTCCCAAACACCACAGTCACACAATTTGTTGAACAATAAAAAAAGCCCTAAAATCACATAGACAGAAAAGCAAAACACTGCTTTATGGGTTAGACAGAAGAGGAAAGCCTATCAACTTGGGCTAATCCCCTTAGACTAAAAAACACGATCCTACAACCAGTGTAATAACAAAAAAAACACCACCCGAATAGTCTTTCCTTTTTTTTTTTTTTTAAACAAAGTAGGAAACTACACAAGACCAAATTTCCGCAAAAACGGGATCGGAAAATAGTGTCAAAGTTTGCCTTTAAAAAAACACCCAAATGCTTTGGGAAACCCGCCTAACTACCCTTTTAAAAACCAGTCCCCGGGTCTTTGGGTACAGGGAAATGCAAACCAAATTCCCAAATCGTACAAGCACTGATATCGATGACTCTGCACAAGCAAGACCTATAATCTAGAGTTAAAACCCCCCTTTTTCTCCCCCCAAGTACCCATTCAACTAAGTAAAGAGAAAGGGGGAAAGGAAATTTTAGAAACAATAGCCGCGGTACTGACAAACAAAAAACACGGGGACAACGCGGAACGGAAGCGCCGAAGGTCCGACACGGGCACGGAACTCCCTGCGACAGCCCCCAAAACCTCCGCTCCAAAGGGTTTTCCCACTAACTCTAGAAAACCCCCCCAAAAAAACCCCCGTCAAATACACGTAAAAGAGATAAAAATCCTCAAGGGGGGCGGTGTGGTCAGAGTGTGCTTTTACACACCACTACACATTCCTGTACCCCCATCTCCCCCAAATTTGTCACGGGGAGTAACCCGCGGGGGGGGTTTTTAAACAGGGAATGTGCAGTGGCAGAAACGGAGCGATCACTCAATCCCCCACCACCCGCCCCAAAAAAAAAAAGGTTTCAACAAATTTTTACTTTTACATTACAACCCTTCACTCCAACTCCAGATGGGTATGGGGCATAACAAAGGGAGGAAAAAACAGCTGAGAGAGGAAAAGAAAAAAAGAAAAAAAAAAAATGGGGCAAAAAGAGAAAAAAAAACTATTCAGAACTAACGACTAGGGGGCAAAGTAAAATTAAAAAGACCCCAAAAAAACCCCCCCAATATCCTGGATCCCGTACCCCGTCCAACCAAAACCCCCTAAAAAACCCCTACAAAAAAATTTTTTAACAGAGAAAGGGCGTACAGGGAAAAAATAATACATCAAACAGGACCTAGTCAGGGTTAAACAAAAAAAAAAGAAAAAAAAAGAATCATGACCGGGTTCAGGCCCCCCACACACACACGCCAAACACCCACACCCCCACACGATTAAGATCATTGATCCCGTGCCCGAGGGGGTTCACGTGGAGGTGGGTCTAAGAAGGGCGAAGCCCGCAGTGGGTGGCTTCCAGTCCCCCGCGAAGATGTCCCCGTGAAGGGGGAAGCACCCTTCACAGTCCTCGTGCAGGGAGTGGGATGGTTTCAGTCCCAGGTTTTAAAGGGGTTTCCCCCTGAAGGGGGAGGCACCCTTCAACAGTCCTCATGCAGCGACTGGTGCGGGGTACCCCCCCCCCGGGTGGCTTTTGCCGGGCCCCGGGTGCTGGTCCCCTTTAGCCAGTCCAAGACGGAGGCCGGGAAAAAAAGCAATTTTTTTTCCCCCCCCCACGGCGGAGCAGTCTAATGAGAAGTTCTTTTTTATCGTCTTTGTCAGGTGTGGGAACAGGGGTCCGGCATGTGTCAGGGGGAAGGTACAGTGCCCCTAAAAAAAAAAGGTCAACAATGCTTTTTCATTTAAAAAGGGAAAAAAAAAAAAATAATAACTTTTTCACTTTTTCCTTTGTTTTTAACCCGTACTCATGGCATTCCTTCTCCTGTACCATGGATACTTGACTAGGATAACTTCCTTAGTCAAATTCAATAAAAAAACCAACTAAAAAACCTCCATACTCTTCAACAAACATAAGGGCAAGGACCAAGAACGGAACCCCATGCGGGGGATCGGGCCGGAATCCCACTCCGTGGTCTTAAAGGTTTTTGCCGTTTGAACGCCAAAAAATTTCCCCAAACCGTCTCGTACCTAGAAAAAAAAGGAAAAAAAAAACTAAAAATTTGATTCCTTTCCCGGGCCCAAAATCAATATTAAGCAATACAAGCATTTGACCGCCTGTTACTCAAGAAAACAAAACAGCTTCTTAACAAAATGGGAGTTTTGGGGCTTTTAAATTAGTCCAAAGTAACCCAATCCTGCCACTAGGACCAAAAAACAATTAAAAAAAATGGTTCCTACAACTCCACCACAAAAATGCATATCTGACACCCTTTTCATACCTTTCCCTTCTTTGGGAAAAGTTTTACACAGAAAAGGGGGGTTTTTCAAGCTAACAACTTTTAAAGGAAAAGAAAAAAACCCAACCACGAGGTTAAAAACCCAAAAAAAAAGACCTGTCCAAGACGGGCCCCTTATTCCAAAAGGCGGGGGGGAGGTAAGAAAACGGTCCCCCCCCAATCCGAGAAAAGGGGCACCCAAAAAGTACGGCCCAAAGAATGACTCCAGGGCAGGGGGACCCAAGGGGCTTCCCACTGGTGGGATAGGGATCCCAGAGGTGGCAATGGGAATTCTTTCCTTCCCAGAAAGGGTTTTTAAAGACATTCCCCCGCAACCCACGTCGAAGTGGATTCAAACAGGGAAGGGTCCCCGCGGCAGAGATAGAGATCTCTCCGACTCCCAAAATTTGTAAGCGGGGGCCACCCACCCAAAACAAAAATGGCAACCCGTAACAAAACATCCCTGTTTTCACCCACATCAGCGGAACCACTGGGGGAAAAAGAAAAAAAAAAAAAAAGCTTTTAAAAAAAAAAAAAGAAAAAAATATTGAGGATGGGAAACAAAAATGCACGGACGTACGCACCCGGATGCACAATAACAAATGGTCAACACCCCGGCCATGTATGAAGATGTCACTGGAAAACTCCCTTTATATCAGGTTTTGGGGGAAGAAATGAATTATCTTACAAACGAAAGTATTTACGTCCGTGACAAACAACAAAAATCATTCACACAACCTTTTGAAATACACCTTCTAAGAACACACTGGAACCTTCATTAAATATGTTTCTTCTGTAAGAATCTCAGATCAGATGAAAAATGTTAATCCCCCTTATCACATCAGGTGAAACACCTCAGGAATTACAGATTAAAGTGGGAAGAGGAATGACCACATGTCTAAACGACGTGAATTTCCAATTCTGACATCGATACCTCTTGCAAGCATGAAATTATTTATAAATGGGAGACGCACATGTTACAAACGATCCATCTTGAGACTCAAAACAGAAATGAGGTAATTTCTGCTGTCACTCTGGGAAACCCAAGAAAGAAGGAACCCTACACAGGGCATTGAACTGATGTCCACCATGACTCTGACACATCCCCAAAGGGAGGAGGTCCTCCAAGAGGCAGGAGATTTTTCATGCCAGACTGATATGCAGGGTCTGAGATAAGGGGTTTAAACTCACTGCCAAACTCACAACTGCGGAGGGCGAGAACTGGCAGTGGACTACCGGAGAAACTAAAGTTACTAAACTGACAAGTAACGGAAGCGATTTTCCTAATTAAATCAACTGCCACGTTACTATGAGACCACCATACCCAGAGCTGGCTACTGGCCTGCCTCACATTTTCAGTCTGTACACCTCACAGAGTCTTCCCGAACAGTGTCCACACTAAAGGCTGCACACATCTCCTCTGAAGGTGTTTTGTATTGTATTTAAGCATAATCAGAATAATTCATTTAGCTTGATTTTAAAAGGTATTTGAAGTAACTCCACCAATTAACATGGACAACTGAATCACACAATAATTGTCTTATAATTCGTTTGTCTATGTTAATTGGCGGAGTTGTTTCAAACAACACCTTTTTAAATTTGTTTCAATTTCGGCCTGCAGTCATCTCCCTTTGCAACTGATTCAGCTTGGTAGTTTTTCAACTACCAGCATTTCTTGTCACACTGTCAACTAAGAACCACAGAACAACTGGCTGTTAATTAATGTCACTGATCATGCTACACCATATTTTTACGGGGTACGTTTTTGTTAGAAAGGTGCATCTGTTGTAAAAAGGAGTATAAAACTGTGGAGGTACACAGGTCTACTTTTGTTTTCATTTTGTAAGAGGCATTCACGGCTGTTCCTTTCCTGCGAGACTGAAACATTTAGTCCAGCTCTGCGTGACCCGCTGACCCTGACCGACTTGAGCGATGCTAGGCGTGCCATGCTCACAGTTTGGCTCCCTTCCTTATTTGAGAGGTGTAGCAGAGAGCTGTGCTTGTGACTGATTTTGTTTGTTTTCCAAACTTCGGATACAACTAAATCCCGGATGTTTTGTTTCATTTCGGGTTGCCTGAGGATTATGTGAAGTGAGCTTGTGTCTGTGTGTGTTTTATAACACGATTCAAAACTTTAAAGTGTGGTTTTGTGTGTATAGTTTGACGTAAGTGACCCATCAGTTGTACAATGGCGTCTCAGCAGTCAGCGGTAGGCCTAAGTGAGCAGCACGAATTCAGTCAGCACTGTGCTAGACTGAATTCTATGTGTCGACTTTGTGGAGAACGCGTGTTACGAAAGGAGAAAGATAGACGGTTTGGTGTGAGATTATGTAAAACCTATGCCACAGAACTCTCGCGTTGTTACAATTTAGACATTTTGAATGATGAAGAGGGCAAGCAGTCTACAGCAATTTGTATGAAATGTTACCAAAAACTCATGAAGCTGAAACACGCTAGCAACCTGTCCGACCGCAAAATTACGATCGACCGTGTTGCACTTGATATTAAGAAAATGTCAGAAATCTGGACAACTTTCGATCCAGAGCTGCCAATCAGTCAGTGCAAAGCATGCAGTCACTTTCAATCACAAAACAAAGGTGGTTGTCCCCCAAAACCGAGAGTAGGGGCCGTGAAGAGATTCGCACAACAAACTTTTGATCCGGCGGACTTGCCAGTTGATGAAAGTGTGTCAACGTCATTTTGTCAATCTACGTCAACCCCAGTTAAAAAACCCAAAACACTCTGCACACAAACATCACCAATCCCACCGAAAACGCCGCAAGTCAGTGATGTAGCTCTATCGCCTTTCCGACATCGGAAAAATAAAGTGATCTATTTAGACTCGGATGATGAGGATATTGATAAACCACTCACTGATGAAGAAGAAAAATTACTGACACGTTTGGTACGCAGGAAGCTGCGGCAGTCAAGTGACCATTTAACAGTTAGGTGCAAAACAAGGGGTCAGCCAATTGTGTTGAAAAGATCAGACAGCCCCGTAAATCTTCTGCTTTGGCATCATCTCCTCTGAGAAAGAAAAGATCTCACATGATACAGAAGATCAGAATGAATATTTCAGGAAGCAGTAGAGAGGATGTGATCAAACAACATGGATCAGAAATCAGAAGAACTGCTCGCACCCACAGACAAAAGATTCTTGATGCTGCTGGATGTGGCCCTGTGAGAGTGACCAAAAAGCAAGGGTCTGCACTTAGAACTAGTCTGGGGTTAAGCTGGACAAAGTACAGACAGCAAAAGAGATTTCTCAGAAGTATCGGATTAAAATTTGACTGTGAAAAGAAAGAAAGACAACAACAGAAAGAAGCAATGTTTGGAGAAATTGAAATAGTACAGAGGAAACTCCTTTGTGTTGATGAGAATGGCAGACAAAAAGAAGAAGATAAAACAATAGGAGAAATCAAAGACATTCTAAAGTTGGTAGAAAACCTGTTGCAGCAGTATGACAGAGAGAACAAGCTGACCTGGCATGACAATACAATCCCACAGGATGAGATCTGGGTAAAGATAGGAGGGGACCATGGGGGTGGTACATTTAAACTGATGCTTCAGATTGCAAATCTTCACAATCCAAACTCCAAACACAACAC
>CM031626.1:47821327-47828718 GCA_018398815.1 Conus ventricosus
CTAGAACCTTTGGCAAGGCACCTCATAAATGGCATGTTATCATTATTATAACAATAAAGGAAAGAAATGATGAACAGAAGAGTGCTCCCCCCATACAGACTACCAACCAATGAGGTGATCCTTCATCTTGTCCATGACGGGGGCCAGGTCTTCTGTGGTCAGGGTCTTGGAGCCCACCAGGTTCTTGAACATGCTGAACATGCCAAACCCTCCGCCCGCCTTCTTGCTGTCCTGGCTGTGACACAGACAGAGCTCCTCACCATCAGCCACAGAACAATCCACGCAAAGACAGGCTCTTAGCTATCACCCTGAGTCAGTCAATGTGATGGAATGCACAGGATCTCCTAGCAGTAGTAGGCAATTAATTTAGGAGTTGGAATACAACCATTACAAGTGCTATAATCAGGACATGTATGTGCAGCAAGAATTAATTTAGGAGTTGGAATACAACCATTACAAGTGCTATAATCAGGACACCTACTGAGGGACAATAAAATTCCTTGAAATTCTAAGGGGGGGGGGGGGGCGGCAGTGGACATGTCTTCCCTTACCCATAAAAGAAATGTTACACCTGTTTTCAAACGGGATGACATGACGCAAATCTGATCACTGAATGGTCCACTGTCAAATTTTTGGTCCAACCACAATCCAGACCGTTTTTTCACATCGCTTTTATCAAGATCTTTCCCCCTTTGCAATGTACTGCAAACTTCCATGTCCAATTTCCACTCCAGAACTTCGTCTCAGGGTTTTGTCAGTCAACCCATTTTCATTTTGCTTGTTGTACTTATTACCTTTTTGTTGAAGATGTGTACAAAGTACAGCCAAAGCGTGTAGGTAAACAGGTCTGGTATTTGAAAGGGTAAATCATCCTAAACCCATGCTTCCAGTGACTCGGAGGTCACAAAGACGGACAACTACAGCCCCAAGTCCGTCAGGGAAGTCTGTACACATTCCAACATGAACACCGACATCAGCCACACCAATGTGCTGTGCAGAAAATATAACTTTACAGCCACAACAGTCGTCAAGAGGATGGGGTAGGGAGGAAGGGTTTGATGAAGATGAAAGGAAAGAGGATGTGTGTAAGGAGATGAGAGGACCAGAGACTGAGAGACTGCTGACACAAAAATGACTCGCTCTTCTTGCAACATCTACAAATCATGCTAAAAATGCAGAAATGTTCGAAAGTCAGAAAGGAACTTTGATGGGCTAGCTTTCAAAAGATGAGCTGGGGGAAGGTCTGAATGAATTGCATTTCAAATAGAACAAAGGTAGAAAACTGCTGAAAGATGGAACACTGGCAAGTTAAAATACTATGTGGCTGACCAGCAAAATGTTCCTATGAATTTTGAAAGGGCACGCCTTTTTTTGTAGCTACCCCTAAATGAACTATACTAGGAATAAAGTGTTCGCTGAAGCTAAGACTATCCCTGGGGGATACTTACCTGCCAGCCTGTGCAGGGGTTGCCTCTTCCTCCTCCTGCTCTTCTTCGCTGCTTTCAGAGTCGAGGTCTTCTAGTCCACCTGACATCTGACCCACTTGGGCTCGCTGCCGATAGCATTGCGTAAACTTATATGAGTGAATTAATTACACACACACACACACACACACACACATAGCATTGTGTAAACTTATATGAGTGAATTATTTACACACACACACACAGTCAACAATCATGCACATGCACACAGATACACACAATTATTTATCTTTTACACACACACACACACACACACACACAAACACACACACACACACACACACACACACACACACACACACACACACAATGTATGAAATAAAATGTGAAAAAAAATTGTTATACCTGCATACCTACTGGCAGACAAATACATTGCAGACTAAGCTGCAACACGCATGCCACTTGAGAGAAATTGGCTTCCCCACCCCACTCCCACCCTTCTTCCCCCACCCCACTCCCACCCTTCCCCACCCCACTCCCACCCTTCTTCCCCACCCCACTCCCACCCTTCTTCCCCACCCCACTCCCACCCTCTTCCCCACCCCACTCCCACCCTTCTTCCCCACCCCACTCCCACCCTTCTTCCCCACCCCACTCCCACCCTTCTTCCCCACCCCACTCCCACCCTTCTCATCCCTGTTGTTTTCCTACTCAGCTTTTGCTACTGCTGTACTCAGCACTGCCAATGTCTCCAAAACACATTTCAATAGTGGCATTCCAGACTTCGGCATATCACTCATATGTAGTGTGACACGTCAGACCCAACAGCACAGCACTTTCAACTGAACTTTGCTTCGCTCAAGACATAATGGCGGACTAAGACGGCGGAAATGTCGCTCGTTATAGCACGTTTTGACCTGACCTACAAACAAAACCAATCAACACGGCGGCAAAACCGCAACTGTCTGTAGTAATTTCTCTTCACTGTTTTGATTCTCTCCTTACTGAACTCAGCCACTGTCGATGAAATTAACTCTACTGTCTCTGGGGAGGGGGAGACCGGAGATTTGGGGAAGGGAAGGAGGGTGGGATGGACAGTGGGGAAGAGGGGGAAGTGAAAAAAAAAAAAAAAAAAAAAAACGAACAAACACCCAACCTCTCACGCCTATTGTCACGCTTCTTGGCTTTCCTCATGCCTTCCTTGTGGACCCTTTCGTTTCGCTGCAAGGCTGGCCTATTCGGGGAATAGCCAACTGGTGGGACGATTTGAAACAAACTCTACATACAACTCTATGATGCCGCCTCTGTCCGTATGTCTGTCTGTCTCTGTCTCTCTCTCTCTGTCTGTCTGTCTCTCTCTCTCTCTCTCTCTCTCACTCTCTTCTGGGAAAATCGAAAAAAAAGGGGGGAAAAAAGAGAAGAAAGTAATTAAGTATTAAGTCCTTTGTTTCATTTATGTTGTTCTCTTTGAATAAGCAGCACATGATCAGTGTGAGAGTGCCAGTACACCACACATTAGAACATTAACAAACACAGACATTTTGTATCAAACACCAAAACACTAAAATCAGCAAGACTATGTCCATTTGTAAGAGAACATACAGACTACGCATGGTGTGAAAGGGACTGCTTGGAGAAAGAGAAAAAAAAAAAAAGAAAAACTACTGTCTACAGATCTACAAGGTCTACAAGAGAACTCTTTATGTTACTGTTAGGTCCATGAAGCATTTTCTTTTTTATTTCTAGAATTTCTGTTTTGGGCATATCGTGTCATCACACAGTGTAGCATTGAAGCATAACAAAATCCCAGCACGGTGCTCCAAAAGCGTAGCACTTCGCAGTCTGCCTACAACATGCCTAGACTGTCATCAGAACCAGAACCAGCTGCCACATTTTTGGAGTAAAAGTCAAGGAGCCAGCAAATACTGGTAGAAAATTTGGCTCTTTGGCAAAAATAAGTAGTTCAAAGGACGGTTACACAGCCAAAGGTCTTCAGAGAAGAAGCCTCTGTCAAGAAAGCATTTCACCTCTCAATCTTAACTGTTTACTATGTTCGGGGGAGCAGGCGACATCCTCGTTGTTACAAGTGGAAGCTTTTTTTTTTTTGTTATCTCCTTTCTTATTTCTTCGGGTGCTGACCGTCTGAACTGCCTGACCAATGGAGGGCTCACACAGGACACATTCTGACCAGTCCATGCAGCCACTATCAGATTCTGGAGCTGGCAACATTTGACCAGACTCTTTCCCATAACAGTACTCAAAGTCCCTACTTGTTCTGAAAAAAAAAAAAAAAAAGTAGTAAACTAGAACACACACAAAACACACACTTTCAGCCACACACTTTCAGCCACACACTTTCAGCCACACACACACACACGTATACGGACACACCTCAGCATCAGTGGGCATACTCTTGAGGTCCTCGAGGGATCCATTCTCTGTCCCATTGGTGTCGCCAGCACTGCTGAAGTCCAGGACCCTGGTGTCTCTGCCCTCATTGGCCCACACCCGGGCCGACTTGCCCTTCCTCTTGTTGCTGGAGGCCTCAGGACTCTTCCTGTCCAGACAGTCCGCTTTGGTAAGGTAAGGTAAGGTGAGGTAGGGTAAGGTGAGGTAAGGTAAGGTAAGGGAAGGTTAGGGAAGGTAAGGTAAGGTAAGGGTTGGTGAGGAAGGTACGGTAAGGTAAGGTAAGGTAAGGTAAGGTAAGGTAAGGTAAGGTAAGGTAAGGTAAGGTAAGGTAAGGTAAGATAAGGTGAGGTAAGGTGAGGTAAGGTGAGGTAAGGGAAGGTTAGGGAAGGTAAGGTAAGGTAAGGGTTGGTGAGGAAGGTACGGTAAGGTAAGGTAAGATAAGGTAAGTTAAGGTTAGGTAAGGTAAGGTAGGATAAGGTAAGGTAAGGTAAGGTAAGGTAAGGTAAGGTAAGGTAAGGTAAGGTAAGGTAAGGTAGGGTAACGTAAGGTAGGGTAAGGTAAGGTAAGGTAAGGCAAGGTAAGGCAAGGCAAGGTAAAGTAAGGTAGGATAAGGTAAGGTAAGGTAAAAGGTAAGGTAAGGTAAGGGTAAGGTAAGGAAGGTAAGGTAAGGGAAGGTAAGGGAAGGTACGGTAAGGTAAGGTAATGTAGGGTAAGGTAAGGTAAGGTAAGGTAAGGCAAGGTATGGCAAGGTAAGGTGAGGTAAGGTAAAGTAAGGTAAGGTAAGTAGGGTAAGGTAGGATAAGGTAAGGTAAGGTAAGGTAAGGTAAGGTAAGGTAAGGTAAGGTAAGGTAAGGTAAGGTAATAATAATAATAATAATAATGAATACTTATATAGCGCCTATTCTCGGCTAGAGGCCAAGCTCTAAGCGCTTTACAATCCACACTCGTTTACACAACGGGCTGCCTACCTGGGTAGTGCCGACTGAAGAGCTGCCAGCTGGAATTTCATTCAGTCGTTTCCCATGTCATCCATTCACAGAGCTGCCAACCTGCTCATGCGGCTTACAGTAGCATTTCACAATTTTCACAGTAGCATTTCCAATTTGACAGTAGCAACTTAATTTTGCGCGCGTTCTAAAAAGAAATCAGGCCTATAACCAGTTTTACGGACCACATTAAAGCACTTGGTTATTGCTGTTGCTTTCGTACGAGCACACTTGAACTCTTGTGCTGTCTTGCTGTCAGGAAACATTTTTCGGAAGAGTGGACCAGCATGGTCTGCTGCCGACAGAGGAAGGTTGTGCTCAACCAAGAAACTCACAAAAAAGGTCTCTGCTCTAATCGCTGCATAATCCACAGAACTTCCTCCAGGAACAAAGCCAAAGCTTGATAGCTTCGTGTTTGGTTTTTCCCCCGCTTTCTTCTTGTGATTCCACGTGGCGACGTGGTGCTTTATGTCGTTCAGTCCTCCATGGCTCACAGAAAAATCAAGCTCACACGATTTGCACTGTACTTTAGTGAGGTCGGTAGGGCATCTCAGAATGCATGGGTATTTCTCTGTATACTCCGCACGATATTTCTGGCAGCTATGTCTTGGGCGCTTCACACCACTTTCTTTTTCTCCCGGAGACGCGCTCTCCGTTCACTTCTTGGACGCCATTGTTGCGAACTGAGCAAGACGGAAGTCGCCATTGATTGGTTGAAATGATCACGTGCTACAGTAAAACCGAAATGCAGTTCCGACAGACCGATAGAGACGTTACTTAGCGCTGTCCAAACAAAACGAAAGTATCTTCGAATTTTTTTGTTTCGCCGTAGCAATTTAATGATCGTAGTAGCGTCGTAGCAAGCATTCTCTTGGCGTAGCAAACTACGGCGATATCGTAGCAGTTGGCAGCTATGCATTCAGTATCGTTCAATATCGATGACTCATTTTCCTTACTTCCTTCATTCTTTCCATTTCTCACGCAGGGTGCATGCTATGTGTAACGTGTCATCCATACCAACGGCCAAACTGGCCTACTCTTCCGAAAGTTGGTGATGGGATTTTACGTGTGTGCAAGATGTTATGCATGCGTTCACACACGGAACCTCGGTTTATAGTCTCATTCGAAGGACTGTATGGGAAATGGAGTCAGAACCAATGTTAACTCCGAGGGAAAAATCCTCCTGTACCGAAACGCCCCGGCGGAGGTTCGAACCCGCAACCCCAGGATCACCAAGATTACGAGTCAGGCGCTCTACCAACTGAGCTATTCCGGCTCCTACTAAGGTAAGGTAAGGTAAGGTAAGGTAAGCTGAGGTAAGGTAAGGTAAGGTAAGGTAAGGTAAGGTAGGGTAAGGTAGGGTAAGGTAGGGTAAGGTAAGGTAGGGTAGGGTAGGGTAGGGTAGGGTAGGGTAGGGTAAGGTAAGGTAAGGTAAGGTAAGGTAAGGTAAGGTAAGGTAAGGTAAGGTAAGGTAAGGTTGCTTATAGCCCAGCTGATGGCAAAGGGCCATATCAGGGCTCTCACCGCATTGAAGTCAACTCCCAAAGCATAAAGAAAAAACGTCATTAATACAACCCTTTGAAATATAATAAAATACACCTAAAAACACGCCGGATATATAATTAAAAATCTTTCTTCAGAAAAATCTTAGATCAGATCAAAATGTAAATCTCTTTCGGAATGCAAAGATCACATCAGGTGGGACATCTCTGAACAAAGATCACATCAGGTGGGACATCTCTGAACAAAGATCACATCAGGTGGGACATCTCTGAACAAAGATCACATCAGGTGGGACATCTCTGAACAAAGATCACATCAGGTGGGACATCTCTGAACTAGGTACAGTGGGCTTCAGTTCCACACAGAACGCTGACAGAGTGAAAAGATATGGGTTTATGGCTTTTGTGTGTGTGTGTGTGTGTGTGTGTGTGTGTGTGTGTGCGTGTGCGTGTGCGTGTGTGCGCATACGTGTGTGCATGCATGCATGCATGCATGCACGTGTATGTGTGTTTGTGTTAGAGTGAGTGTGTGTGTGTGTTTGCACGTACGTGTGTGCGTGCGTGCATATGTGCGTGTGTCTGTGTCTCTGTGTGTGTGTGTGTGCATGTGTATGTGCATGCGCATGCATGCTTGTGCATGTTTCTATTAAAGACAAAGACCAATTGCATTACAGAAAAAGTATGAGTGTTGAACAAGCACCACTTAACACCACTGCAGTGACTCAGTAGTAATGCAGTGTTACTTGTAATGACGTACGCAGGAGCTGATAGCATTTTGACCTAGCGTCACCAACCCACATTACATCTGCCAAACTATTTGTCCCCTAATTTGGTGGTCAAAGTTATGCGCCCAAGATTTCACTGCTGACAATCAATATCTAGCGTTTGCTTTTATTCAAAAGTGGATCAGTCATCACATCAGATGGCAATGATGACAGTATTACATACTGTACTGGCAATTAGTTTGAAACAATTTTTCCTTGGACTTACCTGTCCGAACAAATGCCTCATTTGCACATGGTGTCCATACTGGAATTTTTGTGATTTTTGCACTGAACGGTTTTGGTTGG
>CM031626.1:47830067-47843639 GCA_018398815.1 Conus ventricosus
ATAGGATCAACGTCTCCTTCTTCAGCAGTGCGAGTTCTTCCCACCATCCTCTTTGATATTCTCGAATTTGTATGGACAAGGGAAGTATGATAAAAAGGAATGTTATCACTAAAAGAAATTCTATGTAATTATATTCACCTGTCCAAATACTGGTGACACGTCACTTTAGCGCCAGCACTACAGCGCCATACCTTTCAGCGCCACCATTTCAGCGCGGCGTCTTTTCAGCACAGTACTTTTTAGCGCCGTACATTTCAGCACGGGGGGAATGTCAGAGCCGTACACTTTAGCGCCGGGACACTTCAGCGCCGTACATCTGAGCGCCGGTGGGGGAAAAGGAGGGAATGTCGGGGAAGGGGGTTAAAAACTATTGGCGAGAGAGAGAGAGAGAGAGAGAGAGAGAGAGAGAGAGGTGTTGTGAGTGGTGTGATTGATATTCAGACGGAGTTGAATTGAAATCGGGTTATTTTTCTGTTCATTACTCCTGACGTTCTTTACCGTGGAAACATGGCAGAGATTGCAGAGTCCTACCTAAGCATACGGAGAAAAGAAAAGTTTAGCTACAATGGCTACTCCTTCCGCTTTGATAAGAACAGTACAAAAGATCCAGAATTGTCTTTTTGGCGATGTGACAATGGTACATGTAAGGCCAGACTGCACCTGAGAGATAAGGCAGTGGTGCAGGAGGTGGGAGAGCACCTGTCCCACGCCCCAAACCAGCCCAAAATCGCGGCCGCAATTGCAGTCAGTCGCATGAAAGACCAGGCCCGCAATACAAGAGACAGTACGAGGTAAATACTGGCTGACACGCAGGAAGGCCTTTCAGAAACAACGATTGTGAGTCTCCCTTCCAAGACGTGTTTGGTTCGGACCATCCAGCGGCAGCGGCAGAAAGACAACAGCACCCACGACTGCCAACCAGCCTAGCAGACCTTGGCGACATCCGCAAGATCTTAAGGTGAAACGTTGATGTGTGTGTCGGTCTGTCTGTCTGCCTGTCTGTCTGCCTATCTGTTTGTCTGTCTGTCTGTCTGTCTGTCTGCCTGCCTGCCTGCCTATCTGCCTGTCTGTCTGTCTGTCTGTCTGTCAGTCTGTCTGTCAACTTGTCTACAGAGAAAAAATGGGTAAAGAATGCATAGGTTTTGGGGCAGTTGACACACATTCAATGAAGTTTTGGTTTTTTTAATAGACAGATCCTGTCTGTCTGTCTCAGTGTTGTCTGTCAATCTGTCAGTCTGTCTGTCTGTCTGTCTGTTGTTGTTGTTGTTGCTGTTGCTGTTGCTGTTGCTGCTGCTGCTGCTGCTGATGATGATGACTGTCTGCGCACGCACGTACGCGTAAAAAGAGCAAGAAAGGCAGAGAATGAAAACATTTTATTTGTGTGTCACAGGTTCTATCTGATAGAATGCATTTTTGGCATACGACTCAGGCCCCGGGGCTGACAGGATCCTCATTTTTGCCACACCCGGTGGTCTGCAGCTGCTGTGTCAACAAGGAGACTGGTTTGCTGATGGCACCTTTAAGACTGCCCCTGGGATATTCAGCCAAATCTACACAATTCATGTTATTTACTTGGAACAGACAATTTCTGTAGCTTTTGCCCTGCTCCCAAGCAAGTCTCGTACCACGTACAACCGTCTTCTCCAAGTTTGGAGACACTCCGACCAGGACTTGCACCACAACATTGATGACAGATTTTGAAAGTGCTGCCATCTCGGCATTCAGGGAAGCTTATCAGGGTTTAGAAGTCACCGGCTGTCATTTTTCATTTGGCTCAAACGTTTGTGGCGCCACATCCAGGACAGTGGTCTCTCACTTGACTACATACACGACGAAAACTTCGCAAAACTGATGCGCATGCTGCCAGGCTTGGCATACCTTCCTCCCTTGCACGTTGAACAGGCCATCGAAACTGTGTTCGATCCTGCATCTCCGGTGTATGATGCACGTGGGCAACCAATCTTCGACTACTTTGAGGACACGTATATTGGCAGACCTCGCCGTCGTGGTCCTCGTCATCCGCCGATGTTCTCCATTGACATGTGGAACGTGCACGACCGCGTCCTCACTGATGCTGCCAAGTCCAACAACAGCTGTGAAGGGTGGCATCACGCCTTTCAGAACGTGGTCGGGGCGTGCTACCCCAATCTCTGGAGGCTGATAGAGGCCCTCAAGAAAGAACAGGCACTAGTCCAGGCGGACGTCACACGTCTACTGGGAGGCCAGGCTCCAGCGCCCAAAAGGCGCAAGTACAAAGACTTACAGAAACGGATAAAGACGATCATTACACAATACAATGACGGACGTCGGGGGCTGCTTGAAACAATGGAAGGACTCGCCTTTGCTTTCATGTTCTAGTGTTGACGTCTTCAGAGACAAGCTATTCAGTTCCTTAGCAACTGGACATTACGGGTTTTGTGGAAGAACGTGGGATGATGCATTCAGGTTTTAATTCATACAACGGATGTTATACGACATCAATAAAAATCGAATTTTAGAAAAATGAACTTAACTCTCTGTGTGTGTGTGTGTGTGTGTGTCTCTGTGTGTTCGTGTGTGTGTTTGTGTGTGTGTGTGTGTGTGTGTGTGTGTGTGTGTGTGTGTGTGTGTGTGTGTGTGTGTGTGTGTGTCTGATACGCTTTATGGAGAAAGAAAGGTAAAGAATAGATTTTTGTGGGATAAAACTCAATCAAGCCTTTTAGTCACTCAGTTTTGCAGTTTCGCAGACACTTTTACACACACACACACACAAACACACACACACACAAACACACACACACACACACACACACTCTCTCTCTCTCTCTCTCTCTCTCTCTCTCTCTCTCTCGCTCTCTCTCTCTCTCTCTCTCGCTCTCTCTCTCTCTCTCTCTCTCTCTCTCTCTCTCTCTCTCTCTCTCTCTCTCTCTCTCCCTCTGTCTTCCTCTAGCGCTATAATGTACGGCGCTACAATGTACGGTGCTAAAATTTCGCCACGCTGAAATGTACGGTGCTGAAAAGTCCCAGCGCTGAAGTGTACGGCGCTGAAGTATCCTCGCGCTGAAGTGTATGGCGCTGAAGTTCTGGTGCTGAAGTGCTGGCGCTGAAGTGACATGGGACACACTCCCACCTCCCCGCTTCATGGGGAAAGGTGCAAAAACCAAGCTAGTTGGAATATGGCGCAATGCAGTCAACTGACTGAAGGCACTCACTTTGGCTGCCTCAGGGAGCATGGAGGCCAAGTTACCTCCCTGCTCTCCCAATTGTGCTTTTTTTTTGGGGGGGGGGGGGGGGGGGGGGGGGACAGGTAAGTGAATTGTAAAGCCATTTTCAGTGGTAAAATTCCTTTTATTTCATCCTCCCTTCTCACCTGTCTCTACTTAGTTTTTTGAGACAGATGTAAATTTCCAACACACATGAAATGAAAATGTAAAGTGAGAGGTGATGTATGGACAGAAACATCACAGTCAGAGCACTCTGAAAACAGTTATCCTTTCACCAGTTCCATCTTCCTCCAGACATACAAAAGGTGGACCTCAAAGTGGAGCTGGAGAACATCCCATCGCTGGAAAGGAGACACTTTCATCAGATCTTCCTTTCAAAAATCGTAACACCAGTGATGCCTAATGGTCACTGTGTAAGTAGGGCCAAAAGAAGAGCAGTTCTCAACTGTCAGAGGAAAACTGTAGATTACGGGCACATTTACGGATAAGTGGACTATCCAGGATGATTCTTCAGTGCACAGAGAAAACTAAGAGAAGACTGGGTGAGTGAGAATGGACAAAATGAAGTGGGAGGAAACCCTAGCCTTGGACAGAGACCGTCAGGAGAGATGGGAGTTAACTCAGGTTGTTCCTTGATCACGAAGGGCTTAGGGACATGGCGATAAACCATTCATCTATGAGAACAAGTGACCTTTCCAATGCTCTGTGCCAAGTCATAAATCACAGGGTAACTTTCCTAGTATCTCATACTTACGTTGTATCTGCCTTTTTTTTGCCCCTGGAGAAGAAGGCCTCTCTGTTTTTACGCAGAGTTTCTTCGTCTATCTCTCCATTGGTTGTTACACTAGTTGCTGATGGTTTCGCCACTGTTGATGCTTCTGTCTTAGTAACGGATGCCGGATTTGGGGCTAAACACAGACATTTCATTCATCAGAATATAAGAAAAGGGATGCTGAACACTCATTAAGTAAACTTGAAACAGAAAATATAAACATTGGGAACGCGAAGTTATCTCTTGGAGATTAACGTAACATACAGTTCACAACATCAAAATGCAAAAGAACTTGCTGTACATAATGAAAACATGACATGAAATTAAAACATCATCCAAAACGGGGACACACACATACAACTATCTACACAAATGATTTCTTCACATTTCCAACCCAATGCACATACACCGAAATTTGATTTGTACACACTGACCCTAACAACAGAAAATATACTGATAATCTGAACACCTGTTTTCAAGTCACTGTTTGGACAGTCAACCCAGACGACCCCGAGAGACCCCTGCTGTACAGTTCTTTGTCTGTGTGCAAGGTGACATCATGATTTGATTCACTTCCACAGAGAACAGAAATATGAAGCGAACAGAGATACAAAACAATGAGAGATGGACGTGGGAGTCAGGGGGTGGGGGGAAGGGGGAGAGGGGACATAACCAGATGGTAAATAACAAAAGAGCAAATTTCTGCATCCACAAGGATACAATCACATGTCTAAAAAAAACTTTCCAAACTAATGCTAATTCTGGCGCCAATTCTGCCAGTGTTACACAGATGAAGACGAGGCACAGCTGACAACCAAGAGAAACTTTTATTTTTTTAAAAGGATGTTTAACGTCCACCACCTACCTACTAAATCTAATCAAGTTCTTCCTGTGGTGGGCGATATGACAGACAGGGAAAGTCAATTCCAGGAAAGTGTGGGAAGGGGGCCAGTCCTACACTACACTACGCCACCAGAATGACAACACATTAAATGGCTAGGAAACATTTTTATGTTGGCCACTAGCGTCGTTCAAGGAAGTTCCAAGCTTCCCTGTATAAATACCAAAGTTGACACACACATGTATGTAATGTATGTATACACAGGCAACACACACATATGTATGTATACACAGGCAACACACACACACACGTATGTATACACAGGCAACACACACACATGTATGTGTTCACAGGCAACACACACACATGTATGTATACACAGGCAACACACACACATGTATGTATACACAGGCAACACACACACACATGTATGTATACACAGGCAACACACACACACATGTATGTATACACAGGCAACACACACATGTATGTATACACAGGCAACACACACACATGTATGTATACACAGGCAACACACACACATGTACAGGCAACACACACACATGTATGTATACACAGGCAACACACACACATGTATGTATACACAGGCAACACACACACATATGTATGTATACACAGGCAACACCAGCTAAAAGAAGTAAAAAATATATCCTGACATTCATTCAAAACTGACTGATGCAGTTTGGTCTTGGAACTTGAAAGCAGAACAGGAAATCAGAAACAAACACACATAATTTCTCTAGGTCTAATAGAAAAGACAGAAACAAACACAAAATTTCTCTAGGACTAATGGAAAAGACAGAAACAAACACACAAAATTTCTCTAGGTCTAATAGAAAAGACAGAAACAAACACAAAATTTCTCTAGGACTAATGGAAAAGACAGAAACAAACACACAAAATTTCTCTAGGTCTAATAGAAAAGACAGAAACAAACACACATAATTTCTCTAGGTCTAATAGAAAAGACAGAAACAAACACACATAATATCTCTAGGTCTAATAGAAAAGACAGAAACAAACACACATAATATCTCTAGGACTAATAGAAAAGACAAACAAACACACATAATATCTCTAGGACTAATATAAAAGACAGAAACAAACACACATAATATCTCTAGGACTAAAACAAAAGACAAACAAACACACATAACTTCTCTAGGCTTCATATAAAAGACAGAAACAAACACACATAATTTCTCTAGGACTAATACAAAAGACAGAAACGAACACACATAATTTCTCTAGGACTAATACAATAGACAGAAACAAACACACATAATTTCTCTAGGACTAATACAAAAGATAAACACACACACACACAAAATCTCTCTAGGACTGATATAAAAGACAATCTCCTGTGAAGCTGTAAAATACGTTTGCAAAAAAAAAAAGGGACAGAATGTCTGCCCCCATGGGAAAACAACACTACAAGTAACTGCCAACGTTTGCAATGAACGACAGAGACGTTTCCAACCCACCTTTTGGCGTCTTGGGTTCCTTGTTTTTATTGCCACCCTTTGGCTTGTCTTCCTTCTTGTTCTCTATCATGGACGCAACAGTCTTCTTGGACTTCTGGGAATCTTCAAAGGCACGCATCTTCCTGAACAGACAAAGAACAAAGAAAATGACATCCTCATCCATATAGAAATAAACGGCGTCGGGAATGAATACCCACTGAAAGCTTGTTTTTATTTGGTGGAGATCATGTGTGCCAGAGCTTTTTGAAGGTCTACAGAGCAGTTTGTCCATGGTGTATTTTGTTTGTTGAGGGAAGCTCTAGTTTCGACTAGGACAGCTCAAGTGTTGACTACACCCTTCAAGCTGTATTTGAGCACACAATCTGACTGGGACAGCTCAAGTGTTGACTTCAAGCTGTATTTGAGCACACAATCTGACTGGGACAGCTCAAGTGTTGACTTCAAGCAGTATTGAGCACACAATCTGACAGGGACAGCTCAAGTGTTGACTTCAAGCTGTATTTGAGCACACAATCTGACTGGGACAGCTCAAGTGTTGACTTCAAGCAGTATTTGAGCACACAATCTAACTGGGACAGCTCAAGTGTTGACTGCACCCTTCAAGCTGTATTTGAGCACACAATCTGACTGGGACAGCTCAAGTGTTGACTTCAAGCTGTATTTGATCAAACAATCTGACTGGGACAGCTCAAGCGTTGACCGTATCCTTCAAGCTGTATGTGAGCACACAATCTGACTGGGACAGCTCAAGTGTTGACTTCAAGCTGTATTTGAGCAAACAATCTGACTGGGACAGCTCAAGCGTTGACCGTTATCCTTCAAGCTGTACGTGTGCACACAATCTGACTGGGACAGCTCAAGTGTTGACTGCACCCTTCAAGCTGTATTTAAGCACACAATCTGACTGGGACAGCTCAAGTGTTGACTTCAAGCTGTATTTAAGCACACAATCTGACTGGGACAGCTCAAGTGTTGACTTCAAGCTGTATTTGAGCAAACAATCTGACTGGGACACCTCAAGCATTGACCGTATCCTTCAAGCTGTATGTGTGCACACAAACTCCAATGACAGGGCTGACCCTGTGCGGCCCCTTCCAACTGCAGCTAGCACACAGGGTTTTTCTGGGGGTCAGATATGCTCAAGACCCCACCTAATGAATTGTGATTAAAACACTCTGAATTTGCTATAATGCTAAGAGGAAATTTTCATTCTAAAATTACGTTTAATCTAACATACTTACCGTGGCTCACTAATGCAATAAGCGGCAGCAATTTGCTATCCCTGCCCCGTATACAATAAAGTCTGTACGGACAACAAAACCCCTGAAAGGGCCTCGTGCCTCGCGCATGCTCAGAACAGTCCTCTTTTCGAGGTATATTAAAACCTGACTGAGAACTCCTGATGGAACCAGGAAGGCGGGGAGGTAGGGAGGGTCTCTGCGTGAGCCACGGTAAGTATGTTAGATTAAACGTAATTTTAGAATGAAAATTTCCTTTTAATTACACATACTATACCGTGGCTCACTAATGCAGAGTCGCACTACCTGGAAGGAGGGCTCACCTGGTTACCGCCTGGAGGAGCAAGAAGGGCCGGATCGTGTGGCGGAGATGGAATGTTGCGCCACCACAGCTGATGCGATGCCCCTAGACCCATCATCACGCAGACGAGAAACGTCGCGCAGGTAGAATTGGATGAAGGTGCCAGGGGACCGCCAATATGCGGCATCTAGCACACCCTGAATGCTGGCATTATGAGCTACTGCCAGCGAAGACGCCCATGCCCTAATCTCATGAGGTCTAGGTGAGAAAACAGCCAAATCCCCCTCAGGTCTCGCGTACGCAGCTTTAATGACTTCTCTCAGCCATCGAGAATTGAAGAGCGCCTGATGTCCTCCTTATAACCTTCGTTGTAAGAGAGAAACAGGTGGCGCTGCTTGGAACGAGAAAATTTCGTGCGTTTCCTATACTCCCGCAAAGCGCGAAACCGGACAGAGAGTGCGGTCTTCGTCGTCCGGGGCGAGAATAGAAGTGAGAGGAAGAATGGAGATGGTCGGGGAAGAAGAACCTGGCAACTGGTTTTTCGCTAAAAACTCTGGGAGGAGGCGAAGAGATATCGAGCCATCCGGTTCGGAAGCGACGTCCCTAGGCAGGCCACTAAGGGCGTGGACCTCACTGCAGCGCCTCCCTGAGGCCAGGGAAACGAGAAAGGCTGTTTTGAAGGAAAGGAATTTCAGAGAACACTCCCGGATGGGCTCGTAAGGGGGAAGCCTGAGGGAGGAGAGGACTAAGAAAAGATCCCACGCCGGGACACGGCGGGGGCATCAGGCCTCCTGTAGGGCGCTCCTCTGACCAGATCCCGCAGAAGAGGGTCGTCCCGAAGGAGGGGCCCCCTAATTGGCGGATATGTGGTGGAAATAGCCGCCCTGTGAACCTTAACAGAGGAGGCTGAAAGATTTCTCTCCGATGACAGAAAGGCTAGGTAGTTCGCCAATTGGCATTGAGAAGGAGAATGAGGTGATACTGTGGGCTGGAGCACCAAGATAGCCAGCCATTCCAGTGGACACTATAGACACTTTGGGTGCCTGACCTGTGGGCATGTTCCACAAGGCGATTACCGCTGGGGAGGCGCCTCGTGCAGACAGCGCGTCCGCACAGTAGCCAGGCGTGAAGATGCAGCACGTTTGGATTGCCGTGTGGAATGCCTGACCGCGGCTGGAGCAGGGACCTTGCCTTTAAGGCGAGCGGTATCGGGGGCACGTGCGACAGGTGTAACAGTTCCGGAAACCACGCTTGGGCCGGCCAGCGTGGAGCCACCAGAATAAGCGTGGCTGCATTTCCCTTGCCTTGCGGAGAACTTTTCCCAGAATGGGGAACGGGGGAAAGGCATAGCCCGTCAGGCCGGACCAAGGGATGGACAGGGCGTCCACAGCCCACGCTGCCGGATCCGGAACTGGGGAGACATACAGCTGGAGACGGTGGTTGAACCGGGTGGCGAACAGGTCCACCTGTGGTTTGAACCATACAGTCCAGAGAGGTTCTAGGATCGAGTGGACGAGAGTCCATTCTGAGGGAAGAACCATGTGCGACCTGCTGAGGGAGTCCGCGAGAATGTTGATCTTCCCAGGAACATGCTTGGCCGAGATCCGGATTGATTGTGTCTCGCACCAAAGAAGAAGCTGTTCCGCCCTCAGGGACAGGGAGTGAGAACGCGCCCCCCCCCCCCCCCCCCCCCCCCCCTGCTTGTTGATATAACACGCCACCGTCGTGTTGTCGGTGTTGAGGAGAATGTGTTTTCCTTTCAGGAAGGGAAGAAACTCCTTGGGGGCTTGGAACACGGCTTCTAGCTCCAGCCGATTGATATGCCAGGACCCATCTCCGGGGACCATTGCCCAGAGGCCGTCAGAGAGCTGACGTGGGCACCCCACCCGGACTGGGACGCGTCCGTGAACAGGTCCTCTGTGGAGGAGGGGGAGAGGATGGGGACTCCCTGAGCTAGCCAAGACTGGGAGTGCCATTGTACCACGATGACTGGAACCACTGCCGAGAGGGATCGGAAGGTCCCACGACTGCAGTGCCTGAGACCAACGCTTGCGAAAGAGGCGTTGAAAACGGCGTTTGTGCAGACGTCGAGGGGCACTAAGGGGGCCAAGGACTCCATCAGACCCAGAAGAGAGGCCAGCTTTCTGGCTGGCGCCTGATCCAAGGAAAGGAGGTGGGCCAAGAGGTGCTGGAGGCGAACCAGGCGCTGGCGGGTTGGAGAGACCAGCCAGTCGGTGGTGTGGAAGGACATGCCCAGAAACTGAAACTGCTGCGACGGGGTGAGATCGGACTTCTCCTCGTTGCGAACGAATCCCAGCTGCTGACAGAGGCTTAAAACCTGTAGGGCTTGCTGGGAGCACAGAGTGCTGGATGAGGCAAGGAGAAGCCAATCGTCTAGATAGGCCTTCAAACGAATTCCTTTCTCCCGAACGTTGCAAGCAAAGTTCCCGAGCCACCTTCGTGAAAACCAGGGGGCCGGGGCTAGTCCAAAGGGAAGAGCCCTGAACTGAAAAACACGGCCTCTCCACGCGAAGCGGAGGTACTTCCTGTCCCTTGGGTGGATCAAGAGATGGAAGTACGCATCCTTCAAGTCGATGGATACCGCCCAGTCGCCGGGATGCATGGCATCGCGGACTGACATGGGGGTTTCCATCCGAAAACGGAGGACGATAATAAACCTGTTCAAGGGCGAAAGATCTAGAACCGGTCTCCATCCTCCAGAAGCTTTGGGGACCACAAAAATGCGGCCATAAAATCCCGGAGAGGAATGGAAGAGAACTTCCTCTGTGGCTCCCTTGGCTAACAGCGAAAGGACCTCCTGGTCTAAGGCCTGAGAGGCAGCCAGATCCCGAGGAGGAGCGAAAGGGGGAGGGGAAGGCGTGAGAGGAGCCTTCACTGCACCCCAAGGAAGACGAAACCCCGACCTGATCACCCGCAGAGCCCAAGGGCTTGCGGGAAGCCGCTCCCAGGCACTGAGGTGCCTGGACAGACTGCCCACAGGACTGCCCTGGGGTGAAGTACCCAGGTCGGGGGCAAGTCATTGGGGGTGGGCCGTCGGAGGCGTGGGAGCTTTCGGACCCGCCGGCCGAGCCGGAGGCCGACCCCTGCTTGGTTGCCTGCCTCTGGTCCCCCGGGGTCCAAATGACCGTCGTCCCTTGGGTTGAGAGGGACCCGGTGACGAGAAAGGCGCTGGCGCCTTGCGTTTTGAACCAGGGCGTGGGGGATGGGGGCCTGACTGAAAGGCGAGGTCACGCCTAATCTCAGCCTGGCTCTTGATGGTGGCCTGCACGTGATTCCCGAACAGAGACCCTGACTTGACAGGCAAGGCTCTGAGGGAAGCGCGGGCAGATGGAGAACGGGTCACAGAAGATGCCAAAAGGACCGCATCTCTCCTAGCCAGAACTGAGTTCAGATGGAGCTAGAGAAGGCCCCAGCCGAATACTTAAGCCCTTCAGCCATTGACTGGATACGGCTACCACAGCAGTTGGGTCCGCGGACTGGCGGATGGCGAAGGAACCAGAATCAGGATCCTTAAGGGCAGACACTAGTCCCCCTAGAAAGGAATCCATAACGATATGGCCTCCAAACCCCTCCTCGCAGACTCTTCCCACTCCGCAAGGCAGCGCTCTGAGAGGGACACCTGCCTAGCGTGCGATTTTGACCTCTCCTGGACAGGAGGAGGTCCTCCTGGGAGAGGGGAAGAGTGGCTTCGGGGATAGTGTCATTTGCCAAGAAGGCCTTCTTGGCAAATGGAAGACTCTCTGGTTTAAGGAACTTCCCGCACGCCAACGCGGAAGGGAAATCAGGGACCGAACCAGGCATGGGGTCCTGCGCCTCCGTGCCCCCGACTCGTATTTGGGCCCTCCTCATGCAGTCGGCCACCATAAACTGACTCCTTTAGGAGAGAGGAGGGCCTAGCCGCCGATGGGCGAGATCCCAGGGCGAGTTCCGCTGCCGAAGGGCAGGGGGCCCTGACCTCCTGAGAGGATGACACTGCCTCCGGAACCAGGGAAGCCAGAACAGCCACCGAGTCTTGGAAAGAATAAGAACCGGGTGACTGGTCCTCATCCTCTGACTCAGAGTCCGCCAGGTCGGACCCACAGACGATGGGGTGGCCGCCCCGGCGAAGCGGTGCGCGGCGAGAGCCCTGAGTGGCCTGGGATGGCTGGTTCCCAGACATACCGGGGGAGGGGTCAGACCCGGAAGGGCAGAGGGAGCCTGGGAGGCAGATGCCTGCACTGGTGGAGGGCTGGGCATAAAACCCGGCCACAGGGAAAACCCGGAGCAGGGGGCTGTGGAAAGCCCATGGTCAGGGGATATTGCCATTGGGCCATGGCGCCCAAGGCAAAGGGCCCTGACCCCATGATAGGGGGGGCTGAGAATGTGGCTGCTGGCCCAACCCTGAAAGTGGGGGGGCCGAATGCGCCGGTCCCCTGAGGGGTGCTCGGGGGAAAGAGGGCGACACCCGGTGGTCTGCCCAAAAGCAGAGGCAGACACATGAGGCGGGGGAAGGGAAACAACCGGGGGCGAACTAGATTCGAGCCCTTGAGCAGGAGTTGCTTCCCTTGGATCGCCTACCGGGCGAGGGGAGGGTGACGCATAGTCCACTCATTGCCCGGCGCCTCCGTAGAGGGCCGTACACCTTCGATTCTGCCATGGGAATCGAACTGTGAGCAGTAGAACCGCAGCTGAACTGAACACAGTGTGCACTAACGGATGCGACAGAACCGCGGCTGAGTCGCTCACCGTTATGGGGCAAAGGGGCGAGATCAGCAGAACCGCAGCTGAGCTGATCACGCCACAAAATGAGGGTTGCGAGAAATGACTCGCTGTCACGACAACAGAACCGAAGCTGAGTTGAGGTGAACCTCGGGAGAAAGTGACGCTGAAGGGAGAGGAGGAATTGGCGGGGCTAGAGACAAAGAGCCTGCCGGCGAGATGTGGGAATCGAAAGACGAAACCTTCTTAATTCTCGCCTTACCACCCAATCGCTTCACGTACGTTTCTCCTTAAGTGAAAACATAAGCAAGGACACCAACGAACAGCAACAACAATCGATCGATTGCGAGAAAAGTCAAAAATACTTAGCTGTCCGTGTACACGCGGCTTAACGGGAAAATGGCTGCCGAGGAAAAGAGGACTGTTCTGAGCATGTGCGAGGCACGAGGCCCTTTCAGGGGTTTTGTTGTCCGTACGGACTTTATTGTATACGGGGCAGGGATAGCAAATTGCTGCCGCTTATTGCATTAGTGAGCCACGGTATAGTATGTGTAATTAAATATCAGATTATAGAAATGGGTTAAGATATTTTCGTTAGGCTTTCCTAGGATAATGATAGAGGAAAATTCTATATCACCTTATCTATAGGCTCAAGGCAATCTACAAGAACATATATAAGCAATACATAAACATTTGAAAGGCGCAACATTTGAAAAGCACGACTGATAGGTATCAACATTATGGGCCTGTATGCACAATGCACACACACACACACACACACACACACACACACCACACACACACACACACACACACATGAAAGAGTGAAAGAGAACAAGAATATGATCACGTAAAGTTCTCTGGTGATTCTTAACAGGCTTATAACTACTGTTCTGCCCATCAAGGGTGACCTTGTTTCTTTTTCTTTTTCTTTTTTTCCAAGATGGGCTTTTTGCAAGCTTTGAGCATTAAGACATGCCTTTAGTGGACAAT
>CM031626.1:47843739-47858886 GCA_018398815.1 Conus ventricosus
AGGTTATGTAATACCAATTACTTCGGAAAGGATCTACTGGTAAACTGGAGAAGATGGTGTGGGATGATGGGTAATGTAACTGAATGTATCATAACGCACAGCTGCTTTGGAGAGGATTTGTCCAGACACTGGAGAACGCGGTCTGGAATAACATTTGTCCTATTTGTGTGTATCTTGCCTGAAGAGGACCTAAGAGGTCGAAACGCGTCGTGTTTTGTCTTCTGACTTGTTTGTCCACGTTTTTCTTGGCGGTTCGCTAACATATATTTCAGATTTGTTTAGATTTCCGCCTGCAGTCGTCTCACTTTGCAGCTGGAATAATGTTAATGTGACTGTGTTGCATAGTGTGACGCTCCCTCGGAGAGAATTCATTCAGAAACTGGAGAATGTGGTATGAAATGACAGTTTAATGTGACTGTATACCGAAATGCAATGTTCCTTTCGGAAGGATCTGTTAAGTTATCCAGAGAATGTGGTCTAGAATGATAGTTAATGTACTTGTGTACTGTAAGACACAGTTCCTTTGGACAGAATTTATCAAGAAACTGGAGAATGTGGTCTAGAATGATAGTGAATGTAATGATGCACTCTAATGCACAGTTCCATTGGAAAAAAAGGTTATTAAGAGTCTGGAGAAGTGGTCTTGAGGAATAGCTAATGGAACTGTGTACCAAAACGCACACTTCCTTCGGAAAGAATTATCAAGACACTGAACAATGTGGTATTGAATTATCCCGCGGCCGCGAACCTGTTGATATGCGTTAGAGAGGTTCGGTGTGGTTATATAAGTAGGAATATACGCGACAGTGTGTTGATTGCTTAAAAAACTGACTTGTGCCCTCTGTGGATTTCGAAATCTTCATTAACTATTCTTTTGTCTTCAGATTCATAATCGAACACCGCAAACTGGCTGACAGTCATGCTATGAAAGCTAAATTAACTGACAGGTGAGTGCTGCATATCACACTGCCATAGTGGGCCTTAAGAGTAGTTTTTACGTCACATAAGGGCATGTTTCCAATAAAGAGTTGAGGTGACAATAAAAGAATCGTTGAATGGACGAGGAGTGAGAGACACTACCACCTCCACCACCTCCGAATTTCACACCCCTGTCTTATTAGATACACGAGCCCTGGCCGGTCAAAGTGCTCTTACGAAGTTTCTATGGTATATGTGCTTCCATGTGTGTATTTTCTTTCTTCTTTCTCTCTGTCTTCTTTTCATTCATTCATTCATTCATTCATTCATTCAATATTCATTCATTCATTCATTCTTTCATTCATTCATTCATTCATTCATTCATTCATTTTCATTCATTCATTCATTCATTCATTCATTCATTCATTCATTCTTTCATTCATTCATTCATTCATTCATTATTCATTCATTCTTCATTATTCTTTCTTTCTCTGAGTGAATGTGTCGCTACACCAAACAACAGAACACAAATAACCCCTGGCGCTTTGCATCAAACGTTAAAACACCAAAAAACAGTCCACCTGAAAAAAAATATCCATTGGTAATAGTACATACAGACTTGCATGGTGTAGGGAGTGTTTCGGGTTACTTGTTGGGAAGAACAAAGATGCCGAAAAAAGAAACAGGATGGAAGCGCCACCTTAAGAACAAACAAGATGCGAAGCATATAAACGTACTCTCCAGTTTTCCAAACCGCTTATAAATCGGCCAAGTGCTTTGTGAGATAAGAAATAAAGGCAAATAACGGTTTTAACGGTTGTTTAACCCGATGTACACTTTTGAAACTGGCATTTTAGTCCTCACTGGGCTAAAGCCTGTGTACATACCAAATTTCATCCAAATCGGACAATTTGTCAAGAATAACGGTTTTCAACGGTCAGATTTTGAAACACTACATGGAAGTGCCATTTGTGTGTGATAACCTTTCTATATACAAAATTTTATTAAAACCCACCAATATATAAAAAAATAACGGCAAAAATAACGGTTTAAAGGTTATATAAACCGATATACACTTTTGAAACCGGCATTTTAGTCCTCATTGGGCTAAAGCCTGTGTACATATCAAATTTCATACAAATCGGACAATATGTCAAGAATAACGTTTTTTACGGTCAAATTTTGAAACACTATATACCAAATTTCATTAAAATCACCTATATATAAGAAACAACGGCAGAATAACGGTTTTCAACGGTTGTTTAAGCCATTTTCAGCATTACATCACTTACATATGGACAGAGGTTCCGATTTGTCACAAGATCATCCAAACCGCTTATAAATTGGCCAAGTACTTTCTGAGATATTCATAAAGAAGAAAAACCGTTACAGGCCGTTACAGCCGTTAGTGACGGCTATAGCGGTAAACTAAAACATCGGGCATCATCCGTGGCCCATAATGAGCATACCTACAAATTTTCAGAAAGATCGGCCCAGTTAGTTATTTGTCTGGAGCGAGTGGAACACATTTTGACCACGGACACACAGACACACAGACAGACAGACAGGCACAGACAGCATTTCTTCGTTCCATTCTAAAGTACTCTCTGTTCTATAAGAACTGGGAGTACAAAAAGAAAAGAAAAATTCTTTTATTAAATGAACAATAGGAGGTTGAAGTACAAAACAAAAACAAAAAAGCAACAAAACAAACATATAAAAAAAACAAGATGCGAAGCATATAAACGTACTCCCAGTTTTCCAAAACCGCCTATAAAACGGCCAAGTGCTTTGTGAGATACGAAATAAAGCCAAATAACGGTTTTAACGGTTTATTTCGCCGATGTACACTTTTGAAACTGGTATTTTAGTCCTTACTGGGCTTACCTGTGTACATACCAAATTTCATCCAAATCGGACAATATGTCAAGAATAACGGTGTTCAACGGTCAGATTTTGAAACACTGCATGGAAGTGTCATTAGTGTGTGATAACCTTTCTAATATACAAAATTTTTATTAAAACCCACCAATATATAAAAAACAACGGCAAAATAACGGTTTAACAGTTATATAACCGATATACACTTTTGAAACTGGTATTTTAGTCCTCACTGGGCTAAGCCTGTGTACATACCAAATTTCATCCAAATCGGACAATATGTCAAGAATAACGGTTTTCAACGGTCAGATTTTGAGACACTGCATGGAAGTGCCATTTGTGTGTAATAACCTTTCTATATACAAAATTTCAATAAAACCCACCAATATATAAAAAAATAACAGCAAAATAACGGTTTATCGGTTATATAACTGATATGCACTTTTTGAAACCAGTATTTTAGTCCTCACTGGGCTAAAGCCTGTGTACATATCAAATTTCATCCAAATTGGACAATATGTCAAAAATAACGGTTTTTAATGGTCAAATTTTGGAACACTATATAGAAGTGTCATTTAATAATAATAATAATAATAAGGAACATTTAGTGCGCTTAATCTTAAACAAAAGCCCTAAGCGCTTACAGCAATAAGCCCTAACACACACACACACACACACACACACACACACACACACACACACACACACACACACACACACACACACGCACACACCCACACACCAGCGAATGAGCAGAAAAATTATGTTTTGAAGAGAGTTATTTTGAGGAGGACATTGAAAGAAGAAAGACTGTTTGAGTTTCGGAGTGCAGAAGGGAGATTGTTCCAGCAGGAAGGAGCCTGAAAAGAAAAGAACGTTCACCAAGTGTTCTGGCTCGAAAACGAGGGATCTGCAGAATGCGAAGTGTCAGAAGAAGAGCGAAGCTGTCTGGAAGGTATAGGTCGACAGAAGTTTAGAGAGGTAAGATGGAGCGAGGCCATCCAATGCCTTGTAGCAGAGCAAGAAAGTTTGTACTTGATGCGTTTTTCAACAGGAAGCCAGTGCAAAGATTTAAGCAAGGGAGAAACATGAGAGGTTTTCGGAGATTTCGAGACAAGCGAGCAGCATTATTTTGGACTTTCTGCAATTTTGCAAGGAGATTCTGTGGACAGCCAGCAAGAAGAGAATTACAGTAGTCAAGTCTTGAAAGAATGAAAGCAGAAACCAGAGTCTTGGTGGCTTCTTCAGACAGAAGGTGGCGCACAGAACTGATTCGCCAAAGCTCCAAGTAGCAAGCACGGCAGATAGAAGAAATCTGATTTTGAAAAGAGAGTGTCTGATCAAGTACAACGCCTAGATTCGCACAGTGGTAGAGATCTGAAATGAGAGAGGTACCAAGTTGGACAGAAGAAGGAACAGAGATTGTAGACATGAGCCGTTTTGGGAGAATGAAGATCAGTTCAGTTTTGTCATTGTTTAACTGAAGTTTGTTGCAAGTCATCCATGCCTTTATGTCAGAGATGCAGAGCTGTGAGCGATCAATGATGGAGGAGAGGAGAGAGATGTCACCAGAAATGTACATTTGATTGTCATCAGAGAAGCAGTGGTGTGAAATGTCATGATGGGCTACAATGTCAGAGATGGGTTGGGTATATAGAACAAACAGAATGGACCAAGGACAGAGCCTTGGGGAACACCATAATTCAGTCAGCAGAGCTTGAAGAAAAACCATTGACAGAGACGTTTGGGTTCGACCAGAAAGGTAAGAATAAAACCTGCCAAAGCTTGAGAAGAGATGCCAAAAGTATGTTGAAGTCTAGTGAGGAGGGTGGAGTGATCAATGGTATCAAAGGCAGCGGACAAGTCAAGAAGAGAAAGCAGTGAAACCTGACCACTATCCAGTAGCAGAGAGAAGATCGTTTATTATTTTCAGCAGAGCAGTTTCTGTACTGTGTCCAGTGCGATAGGCGGACTGCAACGAATAGAGCAAGTTGTTTTGGTCAAGGTGGTTTTGGAGTTGGAGAAGTGCATCTTTTTCAATTATCTTGAAAGAAAAGACAAGATGGAGACAGGTCGATAATTTTTTAGGTTTTTCAGGGTCAAGAGAGGGTTTTTCTTCAAAAGAGGTCGGACAACAGCAGCTTTCAGTGCAGGTGGAAAACAACCAGAAGTGAGAGATTCATTTACCACACTAGTGATATATGGCAACAAAACATCCATGCATGCAGATAATAAAGTAGATGGAAGAGGATCCAGTACACATGTTTTGATAACAGTCCTTGTCGATGACATCTTTGACAACAGCCACTGTCACAGGTTCAAAGTCAGTCAATGAAATGCCGGAAAAAGAGTAGTATGGAATATCAGGTTCAGATACTGACTGAGCATCCAGACTTTCACGGATAAGTCTAATTTTGCTAGTGAAAAAGTCACAAAATTTCTGTGGAATGTCAGAGGGACAGACAGATGAAGGAAGGGAGATGATTTTGTTCTCCCCTGAGTGTATCAGTGACCTTAAACAATTGCTTGGTTGTTGTGCATGCTAATATTTTAGCATTGTAGAAGGTTGATTTTGCTTTTTGAACAATTTCATTCACAGCATTACTAGCAATTCGCAAAATTTGTTTGTGAATCTCGAGGTTTGTCTTTAGCCACTGCCTTTCGGCCCTACGTCTAACACGTTTAGCATCAAGAACTTCAGGGCCAACTGCTGGAACCAGGGTGAGGGTGGATGGCTGGAAATCTTGCGTCTAAGTACTGGGCATGGTGATCAAGGACATCTTGAAGTAGGCCATGGAATTGCTCCGCAGACAGTGAAGGTACAGATTGAAGGGAGGACAGCAGGTCAGCTCGGAAGATGTCAAGTCGATGGAAGCAAGGTCCCTGGACTCGACGTACCTGGGAGGCTTAATAGGAGCAGATGTGTTCAGATTAGCCAGGACCGCATGGTGGTCAGAAGTCAGGGTCAGACTGGTGGTGGGTGGCTCGACCAGGTCATCATCAGAATGGACACCCAGTCAAGGATGTGACCTGAACGGTGAGTTGGGGAGGTGACGGACTGGTTCAGACCAAAGGACTGAAACAGATCCATCAGTTTTGCTGTGTTGCAATTAGTTGGATTGTCCCAGTGGAAGTTGAAGTCGCCGACCAGTACGAACGGCCTTTTAGACAGTTCATGTACTCCAGCAGATCTGGAAACTCTTCCAGAAAGATGGAGTCTTTCAGTTGGTTTTTCTTGCTGGGAGGGGGGGCGGTAAAGGCAGAAGACGTGAAGAGAGGAGTTGGGGGAAGATACAGTTAGTTTACTAGTTCAAAAGAGGAGTGGACAAAGGAGAAGTTGGAGGTAGTGGAAACAGAGGGGGATATATAGTGTCAGACACCCACAAAAGCGATGCCTCCACCACGGGTTGGCCTGGTCATTTGTGTGTGATAACTTTCTATATACCAAATTTCATCCGTGACCCATAATGAACGTACCTACTAATTTTCACAAAGATCGGGCAAGCACTTTCTGAGATATTCCATGAAGAAAAAACAACCGTTACAGGCCGTTACAGCCGTTAGTAACGGCTATAACGGTAAACTAAAACATCGGGCATATTCGTGACCCATAAGAACATATCTGCTAATGTTAACAAAGATCACTGTCACGGACAAAAAAAGGCTGTAATCGTGGCCAGTCGCCAGCCAGTTCAATTGGACATAAGTTCCAAACCCAAACATCCTGGTTTCTAGGCAGACGACTTCATGTGTCGCGTCAGCCAATTACGCACGGCGAGGAGGCTATTTTCTAGTCCTTCACGGAGACGGCACCGTACTGCAGACAGACTGAGTGGCTTGACCAACGTCTCAATAAGTCTGGCCAGATGGATCTCTGCGTCTAGGTCAGACTGATACAGCTAATTTGCAAGACCAGTGCCCACAGCTAAGTCAGACATCGCCCTGGTTAAAGTAGGAAGGGGGGAGGTATTGTGTAGTGGGGGTGAAAACCAAGTTAATTAATTAAATGACCCATTGACCACCACACAGAACAAGGCCGGTAGATGTTACGGAAGACTTTGACTATTTGCATGTCCAGGGGGAGGTAACCTCGGCACAAGGTAGGAAAAATACTGACCAATGGGACTCGCCCTTTTGACAGGTAGGAAGAGAATAAGAAAGCTATGGGATGGGAAGAGAGGAAAGAAGAGACGAGAGAGAGTTCTGGGAGTAGGCTCTGCACGAGAGAAAAGCAGAGAGATGAGGGGAGGAGTGAAGAGAACCGAGTTGAAGCATTAGCACCATATAGAGTCTGCAGGGGAAGGACTAAAGAGAGATGTTGAGAGAGATAGAGTTGCTAATTGATAAGATAAGATAATGTTGCTTATAGCCCAGCCGACCGCAAAGGGCCACATCAGGGCTGTTGCTAATTGATGATAAAAAAAAGAAAAAGAAAAAAGAAAAGCAACCATGTCCATTTGATAGAGCAGACCAGAAGAGAGAGAGGGGAGAGAGAGAGAGAGAGAGAGAGAGAGAGAGAGGAGAGAGAGAGAGAGAGAGAGTGCAATGCGTTAGTGCAGGAAGGAAGAAAGGAGAACAGATCATGTCTGGTAGTCACTATTCAATTTGAACCGGGGTTCGACCTCATACCTGGCAGCGCCACTTCCATCAGGCAGAACCACAGGCCAACAACAGTGCCAGCGGTCCAACCTGACCACTGCCAGCGGTCCAACCTGACCAGTGCCAGCAGTTGTGTTGTGACTGGTGCTTGTGAAAGTGACAGTGAAAAGAAAAAAAAAAGAAGAAAAGGAAAGACAGTGATTCGTAATAGTTTATCATCTGGCCAGGTAAAGTAGAAAGTCTATTTATACCCGGGTTAGTTATGATGATTTAGGAATATATATATGTATTTTATAATATATATATATATATATATATAATATATATATATATATATATAATATACATATATATATATATATATATATATATATATATATATATATAATTTGTGAAGTTTCAACGAAAGAGAGAATGTTTTATTTTTTGACTCCATGCGTATTGATGTTGTCCATGATTATGTGTAGTAAAGTTATAGACTTTACTAGTGGTTTGATGTGACGAATGCATGATATATGAATGAGATTGTACGCAAGCTGTGAGTGTGTTTGGGCTGTGCGCTAGTCCTTCCTCCACTGACATACCCCGAGGTTGACAATCACTCAAGTACTTTCTGAGATATTCCATGAAGAAGAAAAAGCGTTACATGTCGTTACAGCCGTTAGTAACGGTAAATATGGTAAACTAAAACATCGGGCATTATTTATGACCCATAATGAACATTCCTACAAATTGTCAGAAAGATCGGCAAAGTGCTTTCTGACATATTCCATAAAGAAGAAAAACCGTTACATGCCGTTACAGCCGTTACTAAGGGTTATAACGGTAAACTAAAACATCAGGCATTGTTCGTGACCCATAATGAACATACCTACACATTTTCAGAAAGATCGACCAAGTACTTGTTGAGATATTCTATAAAGAAGAAAACCGTTACAGGCTGTTACAGCCGTTAGTAAAGGCTGTAACGGTAAACTAAAACATAGGGCATCATCCGGGACCCATAATGAACATACCTGCTAATTTTCAGAAAGATCGGCCAAGCACTTTCTGAGATATTCCATGGAGAAGAAAAAGCGTTACAGGTCGTTACAGCCGTTAGTAACGGCTGTAACGGTAAACTAAAACATGGGGCATCATCCTGACCATAATGAACATACCTACCCATTTTCAGAAAGATCGGCCAAGTACTTTTTGAGATATTCCGTAAAGAAGAAAAACCGTTACAGGCTGTTTTAGCCGTTAGTAACGGCTGTAATGGTAAACTAAAACATCATGCATTATTCGTGACCCATAATGAACATACCTACAAATTTTCAGAAAGATCGGCCAAGTACTTTTTGAGATATTCTCTAAAGAAGAAAAATCGTTACAGGCTGTTACAGCCGTTAGTAACGGCTATAACGGGGTAAACTAAAACATCGGGCAACATCCGAGACCCATAATGAACATACCTGCTAATTTTCACAAAGATCGGCCCAAGTACTTTCTGATATATTCCATGGAGAAGAAAAAGCGTTACAGGCCGTTACAGCCGTTAGTAACGGCTGTAACGGTAAACTAAAACATCGGGCATCATCCTTGACCCATAATGAACATACCTACAAATTTTCAGAAAGATTGGCCCAGTAGTTTGTCTGGAGCGAGTGGAACACATTTTTGACCACGGACACACGGACACACACACAGACACACAGACAGACACACACACAGACAGCATTTCTTCGTTCCCATTCTAAAGTACTCCCCGTTCTTTAAGAACTGGGAGTACAAAAAAAAAAAGAAGAAAAGAGAAAAAAGAACAAAACAAAAGGTACACGACCGGCCATTCTCCTTCGCTCCCCTCACGCTGTCTGGACACTTTGGGTCTACTCACCTCCACGCAAGACGTGGGCATGACGGCGTTCTCTCCGTTCAGGTAGAAGCGATACCAGCCGGGGGCAAGGTCGCTGTCACAGTAGTAATCTTCCCCGCTCTCCAGCTTGTTGGAGGAGGACCTCCAGGCGTCATCAAGTTCAGTGTACACGTCAGAGCTGCACAAGTCTGAATGACGAAAGCATGTGGGTTGAGTTTCATTCGTCATCAAGTTCAATGTACACGTCATAGCTAAACGGGTCTGTGTGAATGACCACAACATGCAGGTTGAGCTGTATACGTCATAAAGTTCAGTGTACACGTCAGAACTGCATGGGGTGTGTATGGATGACCAAAGCATGCAGGTTAAATTTCATTCGTCATCAAGTTCAGTACATACGTCATAGCTGCACGGGTTTTTGTATGAATGACCGAAGAATACACGTTAAGCTTCATTCAGTGTCTGTAACTTATCTTTAGATGCCTGTAATCAATAGGACGTTAATTTCACTATCACAATTGTGTACACCATAAGGCAGGAGTTGTTACCACTCTCATCTACAATGCGAGGAAATTCTTGGATGTTTATTCGTCGAAGTCTCACCTCATTATTATCATTACACTTAAATGTTGTTGTTGTTGTTGTTGTTGTTGTTGTTGTTGTTGTTGTTGTCGTACCCTGTCTGAAAGACTCCAGGGATGTTGTTGTCGTACCCTGTCTGAAAGACTCCAGGGATCATTCGAACAGCCAAAGTACTTGAACTCTACAGCACAAATGCATCAGCTAGGGATGAGAACATTACGTGTGTGACCGTTTTTTATTACCCCGCCACGTGGGCAGCCACACTTCGAGGGATTTTGGAGACTGATAATGCTATGCCAAGAGCTTGTCATGACTGAAGAGAATCCCCGCATAACTATGCAGAGCATAACAACATTTTGATGTAGCCCTGGATTTCTAGCCTATGTCAGTTGGTGTGACACAGCCTTAAGCCAAGGTGGGTTATCCTTAAACAGCTCTTATCCTTGTTTACAGATCAACATCTGAGTGCTTTAACAGCCCATGTTCTTCTCTATATTACGGGCTGCCTACCTGGCTGGCTGGCTACTGAAGCGCTGCCTTCTGGTCCTGATAATCTATTTCCTGTGCATTCAGTCGAATATCAGTCGCTCAGACTTTCGCTAATTCCTTCAGTTTTTACGAAGTGTGCATGCTATGTGAAAACGTGTCATCCTTAATATCGGCCAAACTGGCCTTCTCATCCGAAAGTTGGTGATAGGATTTTACGTGTGTGCAAGATGTCATGCACGCGGTCACATACGGAACATCGGTTGCTGATCTCATGCGAATGACGTTACGAGAAATAAGAGTCGGAACCAGAGTGAACACCGAGGAATAGTCTCCTTTACAAAACCGACCCGGCGGAGATTTGAACCTGCTACCGAAAAATTACCAGGATCTCAAGTCCGGTGCTCTGCCAGTTGAGCTATTTCGGCCTCCAATACGCCAGATGATATATCAATATCTATATATCCCCAAGCATGGGATCAAAGATTTGCCATTGTATTTACACATGATTTTAGTTTTTCAGCGACTTTTTTTTTCACCACACTTTCGTTTTCGTTATACTTTACTACCCTTCACTGACTGCTTTGGGGTGCCGTTGGATTTCATTTTTGAACCCTTGATGGTGAGAATACCATGGAATTGTAGACTGTGGTATATCGCTATTTGATGCCAAGGAACCGCAGACACAATCAGCCATGCCTCCCTGACGATCCGATCCAGCGGACGACAGCATAGAGCGGGCAATATGAATAGTTCTGTCTTCAAGATGGTTACGATGGTCTCTATCGGCTGCTAGTGAAGGATTTCACATTTATGATATATTCCCCGACTTTTTACCCCCCCCCCCCCTTCCCCGGCTCTTTTTCTCTCCGAATCTTTGCTAGGTCATTAACATAATGATGGAAGAATTGTTAGCCTCCCCTTGTTTCCCCCCCACTACTTAACTGTTCAACATAGTGTATGCACACACACATTATATTATGCTGAACCCTTTAGCACGGGGGAAAACAAGGACAGGCTACGAATTCATCCGTCATCACATAAATGACTTGGCAAAGATTTGAACAAACAAAAAACGAAAACAAAACCAAAAAAAAAAAGAAAAAAAAGAAAAAAGGACACGGGGTGGGGATGGGGGGTCGGGGTGAAGGTGGGAAAGGAGCGGGTGAAGGAAGAAAATGAGAACAGAAAGAATAGGGAAATATATTACAAATGTTAAACCCGTCACTAGCAACATATGGGAATCATTGTAATCCATCTGAAGACAATCCATTTATATTGCGTGCTCCAAGGCCTTTCCCCCTCGGGAAAGAGACTCATCAGGCAGGAACGGCTGATTGTGTCTGTGTTCCTTTGGCATCAAATGGAGTACACCACAGTCTATAATCCTTTTGGTGTCCTCACCAACAAGGTTAAAAAATAGAATCCAACATGTCTATTAAAAATACATATCAAATATTTTATCCTACTCTTTTTTTTCCACTTGGCCTGAAATAATTTCGTGCTAGAGTTTCTGAAGAGGTGATAAAAGTGAAGTCATGTGGCAGTGAAATGTAAACGATCCCAAGACAAGGTAACTATATTTGACAATATTTTGGGGGAAAAAATTAATGCGTAGAAAATAATTATAGGGAGACGGAAAATGACTATTATAGTCATTAAAGTCACGAAAAAGATGAGACTCAAAATAACAGCGACAGCCGGTACCTCCAAAACACTGAGGGGAATTGCGATAGTTTATGTTTTAGTCATGTTCAGGTGCATTCAGAAGGGGTTTACGAAATGTAACTGTAGTTAAGAATTGTACACACACATAAGTATTAAATTTGTATCAGAGAGAGAGGAGAGAGGGGAGAGAAAAGAGGGAGAGAGATGAGGAGAGAGAGAGAGAGAGAGAGAAAAGAGAGAAACGAAAGAAAACGAAACAAAACGAAACAAAACCATCTTATTTCCCCAGTCAATGAGATAGGCAAACATGTACGCTCCCCCCCTCCCCCCCCCCCCCCCCCCCCAGCCTAGCCCCGGGGGAAAAGGTAAAAAAAACAAGATGCAAAGCATATAAACGTACTCCCAGTTTATCCTGAATACGCGTGAGATATTCCATAAAGAGGAAAAAACCGCTTGGGCGGTGTAACCTTTTGTAATGGTTATTCTGGTAAACATCGGCCATCGTCTGGAACCTATATTTAACATACTTACAAATTTCAGAAGATCGGTCAAGTGCTTTCTGAGATTTTCTATAAAGAAGAAAACCATTTTTGGGCCGTTTTGTAACGGCTATAACGGTTAACTTAAACATCGGGGATCATCCTTGACCAATAATGAACATACCTACAAAATTTTCAGAAATATCGGCCACGTACTTTCTGAGATATTCCATTTAAAAAAGAAAAACCGTTACGGCTGTTTCAGCCGTTAGTAACGGCTATAACGGTAAAATAAAAAAATCGGGCATCATCCGTAACCCCTAATGAACATACCCGCTAATTTTCACAAAGATCGGCCAAGTACTTTCTGAGATATTCATAAAGAAGAAAAACCGTTACAGGCCCTTACAGCCATTAGTAACGGTATTAACGGTAAACAAAAACATCGGGCATCATCCGTAAACTAGAGTAAACAAAACCTGCTAATTTTCACAAAGATCGGGCAAGTACATTCTGAGATATTCCATGGAGAAGAAAAGCGTTACAGGCCGTTACAGGCCGTTACAGGCCGTTACAGCCTTAGTAAACGGCTGTAACGGTAAACTCAAACATCGGGCATCATCCGTGACCCATAATCAACATGCCTACAAATTTTCACAAAGATCGACCAAGTACTTTCTGAGATATTCAGTAAAAAAAAAAAACCGTTACGGGGCCGTTACAGCCGTTAGTAACGGATATACGGTAAACTAAAACATCAGGCATTATTCGGGGCCCCTTTAATGAATATCTACACATTTCAGAAAGATCGGCCAAGTACTTTCTGAGTATTCTATAATGAAGAAAAACCGTTACAGGCTGTTACAGCGTTAGTAACGGAAAATAACGGGTAAACTAAAACATCGGGCATCATTCGTGACCCAAAATGAACATACCTGCAAATTTTTCTAAAGATGGGCCCAAAGTACTTTCTGAGATATTCCGAAAAGAAGAAAAAGCGTTACAGGCCTTACAGCCGTTAGTGACGGCTGTCCCGGAAAACTAAAACATGGGGGCATCATTCGTGACCCATAATAAACATACCTACAAATTTTCAGAAAGATCGGCCCAGTAGCTTTGTCTGGAGCGAGTGGAACACATTTGACCACGGACACACAGACAGACGGACACACAGACAGACACACAGACAGCATTTCTTCGTTCCCATTCTAAAGTACTCCCTGTTCTATAAGAAACTGGGAGTACAAAAAGTAAAAAATACGAGGGAAACAAACAATAACGAAAGCTTACAGAATGCAACACAGTCAATCTACTGTGAACATCACGGCAATGAACGCTATAGAAAACACGTTCTTATACAATGCAACACAATCTACTGTGAACACCACCGGCAGTGAACCATAGAAAACATGTTATCTTACACAATGCAACACAATCAATCTACTGTGAACTCCACCGGCAGTGAACGCTATAGAAAACTGTGGATGTAGGGTAAAAGGAGGGGGGCGGCCCTTTTGGTCTATTCCCTTTAGGTCTATTCCTTCAAGGTCTATTCCCTTTAAGTCTATTCCTTCCAGGGCTATTCCCGTTAGGTCTACTTATGTCCATTGGTTCGCAAGTGCCGCGAGATCGGAATGAGATGGTCCCGGGGTTAGGGATAGGGGAAAAGAAAATGGGGCGGAGAAGTGCTAAATGGGTGAGGGATAAAGGGAGAGGGTAGAGCATATATTAAAGAGGGAAATTAACGCAAAGAGAGGAAGAACACACACACACCACACACACACACACACACCACACACACCACACACACACACACACACACACACACACACCACACACATACACGCACGCACGCGCGCGACATTAAAACAGCAAACTAACGTTGCTTGATAAGATGAAATAATTATGTAAATGGTGTTAATGAATTATTGACTTCTTGTCTGAAATAGTGAATTTTCATATGCTGCTTTAAAACAACCAATGCTTTCCATTTTTTGTTTGATATTTTTTTAGTAGAGAGTTCCAAAGGTTCCGCTGAGTAAACAAGACTAATTTTGAATAGGTCAGTTCTGGGTTTTCGGATCAGCATTTTATTGATGTTTTCTTGATTGATATAAAGAAAATTTTGCAGTTGATGCAGACGGGGCAAAACCATTCTTAATTCTCTAATTGTATTGTTTTATTGTACTAGTTTGTATGTTAACGGAGTATATTTAGCTTTATAATCCCGTGGTGTTAATGAAGATGATTAACTAAGTATAGCTTCAGACTCGGGTATAGACCCCTAGGTTTTCAACGTATTAAAAACTTCTAGAATGATTAAGAGTTGAGGCATAATCAATAGATGACTGCCCGCATGCGTGGTAAAGTGTTAACGCGCGTTTATATCTAGAAAATGTTTGATTTTTGTAAGCTGGAAGACTTTTTGTGAGACACTTTGCTTAAGCCAGTATCATAAGGTGGCCAAGAGAGATTGTTGTCCAAGGTGACTCCCCAAAACCTTATGAGTGCTGACTTCTTCAAGTGCTTGTCACTAGTATGTAAGGCATATGAGAAGTAACATTTTGCTTTTTGACCGAAGTTATACAAACTAGTTTTCTGTCATTAGGACGTGTGATTGGGTTAGACCAAAAAATTTAAGCAATTGTTTCCAAAAACAAATCTCTTGTTAAGGGGGTC
>CM031626.1:47859886-47869886 GCA_018398815.1 Conus ventricosus
TGGCAGGGAAATATCATATCACTAACTACATGTGATGGAGCGTCACATGCCTTGATGTGAGGCTACGTCACATGACTGCTTCCCTCTTGCTTTGCCTTCGCACTATCTCTGCCTGTCTCCTGGTCATATCATTTGCCAACCTGACGCTTTCTTTTCTAGTTCATGGCGGAATTCGCGATTGCGAATCAATTCCATTTTGTCTTTCCATTGCCGAAATTTCACGATCATTGTTTTGGCTTCGCCAGTTCTTCTCTGACCTACCCTGTGAGCACGGACAATGTCTTCTTCTTTCCATGTTTGTGACCACTGACACTGTTCAAGATGTCCACAACACATCGCGCACACGTGTCATAATCTTCTTTATCGTTGGGAGGGATACCAAAAAAACGAAGATTGTCCCGCCTCGAAAAATTTTCGAGTCTGTCGAGCTCTTCCGACATCTGCATTTACTTGCTGTTCTAGTCCGGACACTTTCACCGACAGATTCCGTGTCTCCTCCCTACCCTCTGCCATTCTGTCATACAGCTGATCCAGTTCTGATGACAAACTTTCTACAGCAACTGACAGCCTGTTCTGTTCCGCTTCCACCTGGGCGCACCGATCGTTGATCTCATTACATTTATTAGACACTATCCCCAGTTCTGATTTAATTTCGAACAGTTCGCTGCGAATGAATGAATTCTGTTCTCTCTGTTGTTCCCTGTCCTGTTTCATATCTTCTCTGAGAGCTAACAAGATTTCCGTTGCCATTTCAGGGCAAATGATACTGCTGTCCTCTGTCAGTGTCTGGTCGATGTTGGCGATATCCGTGGATTGTTCGTCACTGTTTCCATGGGAATTGGGGCCTGGGTTCACTTCAATGTCCCCACTCAGTAGCAGCTTGTACAGGAAAATCCACTGTTGGCGACACAGCACAAAACAAGGACATCGGGCACAAGCAGGCCACAGTGACCAGATCCTTCAGTTTGACTGTAGTCGAATGTGTCAGTAACTTTTACCACTAATCTTCTCTGCACATCTTGCAAAAAAACAACATCGGTTGTTTCATAAACAGAGTTTCTCACACACAGCACAGAGAGCGTGAATCACAGCCAACACTGCCCAGAAATACAGCACACCCAGTGAGAACACTCCAAACTGACAGTGTCGCACATTCTTCGTCACCTTTCCGCACTGAACACGACGCTGGCACAGTTTGGCACATGTCAGTTTGCCACAAAAAGTACCGATTCTTGCTCGCCACAGTGACAAGTCAATCATTTTTTCAGCACAGAATAGCTCACGGGAACACTTCACACGGGTAATTGACACTGATAGGCTGTCCTATCTTAATTCACTGCACCACTGAATCAAAAAGGACGGAGCTCAACTTAAACACAGCCTTACTGCCGCCATTTTTCTCGTACCCCCCCCCCCCCCCCCCCCACAGAGAGAGAGAGAGAAGAGAGAGAGAGAGAGAGAGAGAGATGTATACTGGTGTGTGTACCTGTATATGTACCGGTGTTGGCGATTGTATGCGTGTAAGACTGGTTTCCTTTTCTTTTCTGTTACTTTTTTTCATTGATTTTTTTTCGGGGGGGGGGGGGGGGGGGGGGGGGGGGGTCTCAGTCATATTTTTTGGACACTTCTCTTATTTGATTATAAATCACTCGATATGCTTGATTTGAATAGTATTTTGTTTCAAATTGAATGTTGATTTTGCTGCTGCCTTGTAGTATTCCCAAAGTGCACACCATGAGACACTGCGTTTCTTCTGAATGCATCATGTGACTCTGTCCTTAAATCGTCACCGTTTACTTCCATGCTTTAGCCCAAGATTATGTTTAGATTAAGTCAGTTTGTACTGTTTCTTTCCTCGTGGAACGATTTTGCATGTTACTTTTGATTGTAAAAAGGTGTTAATTTTGGCTAAAACTAGCATGAGAAGGACGTGATTTGTTTGTGAAAAGGGGGGTTTTCGTGCAAAATAAGATGGCGGTCGTGAACCCGTATATTATCATTCTCTCCTGTTCACATCACAATACGTACACCTGTCATTCGTGAGGGAAGGGGGTGGGGGGGGGGGGGAAGCGGGGGAAGGAGGGAGGGGTGGGGGAGGGGGGGCATTCGTCAAGAGTAAGAGAGGAATTCTATCCTAGTGTTTATGGTTCTGGTGTGTGTGTGTGTGTGTGTGTGTGTGTGTGTGTGTGTGTGTTTGTGTGTGTGTGTGTGTGTGTGTGTGTGTGTCTTTAATGTCTTGACTGATATCACTGATGTAGACTAAGAACAACAGCGGCCAATGGATAGAACCTTGTGGTACTCCCTGAGTAACTATTTACTCGTTGTGTAGCGATTACCCTAAATAGCAACAGACTGATTTGTATCGACTATGTAACTGTTAAACCAGTCTAACAGTGGACCTCCTGTGGCTCCGAGTTTTGGTTAAAGTATGAGACCCCTATACTAGACAGGGTCAAATACTTTGGAAATATCGACATATACAGATGACCTGGAATCATTTAGTTTTTGCTCTGTCTAATTTGTCGTAGATAATGGGCAATTGGTAAACTGCCAAATCACCTTAAATAAATCCAGAATGTGCATCAGAGCTTTGTTTATTTCAAATTTGTTTAGAACAACAAGAATGACAAAATCAAAAGAAAATATATTCGATACAAAATGAACACAAGGGAGGATTGAGTATACCCGATCTCAAAGTATATATAAGCTCCTTGAAAATCACCTGGATCAGGAAACTGTACATGCAAAACCATAAGTGGAAAACAATATTGCATTCGTGAAGTCCCGAAATTGACAACCTTGGTGCATATGGATCTGACAGCTTTGCTGAAAGCAATCTGACAGCTTTGTTGAAAGCAATCTTATGAACACATTTTGTAAAAGAGTTTTTCAAACATACCAAATGTTTCCTGCAAACACGTAGACTTATACACAAGTACAGATATAACAACTGAACCGATCTTTTGTAAGAAAAGTTCAAGTGGGAGAAAAACCATCCTTTTACGGGAAATGGATACAGAACAATGTATTCTTAGTTACACATTTACTCGATGACAATGGCAATTTTGTTAGCCGCCACGAACTGTCGAAAAAATTGGATTTCAGATCAATTTTCTAAATTATGTAAGGCCCGTGCATTCGATCAAAGGCGAAGAATACAAGATTAAAATTAGAAAGTAACTTTGATAATGAAAGAACTTTAGCACTTAAGAAAATGTGTAGCTTTACTAAAGTAACAAGCATTTATTATGGTATGTAGAAATAGAATTAACATATCAACCTAACCTGAACATGTTTTTGAAGGAGCTGAACTACATTTAGACACAGTCCGGATTTTCAAAATTCCGTAACCCCGTAGGCATTTTTGAGAAAAGTTGGCAACCACCGTTTTTTGGATAGAGAAAAGGTTGGTAAATGTGAATATTCCGTCTGCCACAGAAATCAGGGCCCCATTTACTCAGAAAATTAAATTTAAAAAAATGGCCGCCGCGAGACTGAGGAAGTATGAATTCCGCATATAGCCCGGTATTTATCCTTAAAACTCAGTCTACATGTAATTAAATCTTACCCTTATTACTTGTAAGTATCTACAGCAATCAGTAAGGAAGTATCAAAACTTGTAACTGACATGCAGTTAATTAAAATTGCAGAATGAATTAAAAATACGACCAAATAGTGATGTAACATGTTTCGAGACGATAAAAGTGAGAAATTTGTGATACTGTGATATTATTCTAACATATGGGGAGTTATTTGTGTGTTTCAGAATGATGAGGACTCAGCTTGAAGATGGAAGCTGTCTGTAGCCTCAAGCGTCAACGGCCTACTACAGCATATGAAAACTGTTTAATCTGCCAGGATGACAGAAACGACAAACTATGTTCTGGCACACAGCAGGACTTGGGGCATTGCAAAAGGCTGCACATTCAAGGAAAGTCTTCGAGACAGGTACAACAGATGCGCGATCGAGCGATTCAGAGTGTGCCTATTTCAGAGCGTAAAGAACAAGTATTCTGGCACAAATCTTGCTATGCCACTTTTACAAGCAAAGAGCGTATCAAAAGACTGCAGAAAATTGTCCAGGTGTCTGGGCAAGGTTCTAGTCAACAAGACTGTGTACCCAGCACTTCTTCTTCAGTTCAATGCTGCGAAGTTCCACATCGACCGTCGACTGGAATGCCTGCATTTTCTGTCAGGACAGCAGCGGGAAAGGCAGTCTATGTTCAGTCACTACCTTCAACATGAGTCAGCAAATCTTGGAGTCCTCTAAATATGATCCAGTTGCTCACGTGCGCTTGGCAGGTGTGAGTGATCTCATTGCTGCGGAAGGAAAATATCATCCAAATTGCTTGAAAAAGTTTCAGCGCAGTACAGCAAAAACAAAGGAAAGCTCACAACACACAGGTATTGCTCTGGGGTGGCTTGTAACTGAGATCAAGGAGTCTGCAAAGAAAGGTCTTGTACTGCAACTTGGTGAAGTGTGGAACAGATACTGTGAGTTAGCAAACATCGCAGAGATTGAAATCCCTTCATCATATGTCAGCAGAAGAGCTACATTCAAAGAAAAACTTCAGACCTGCATTGACGATGTGTAATGACTGCATCACTTTACCACATCGGGATGTTTTGCTCATTCCAAAGACATTTCGACATGTGGCATTTTCTACGCTCTTGTCTGAGAAGATGAACCAGTTGTGATACCCACCTACAAACCACATGAAGACGGATTTCTTGAGATGGTGCATGTAGCTCTGAGATTGAGATCTGACATTGAAACGCACCAAAAATACACCGATTTGCTGTCAATGAAGAAGAAATTATAGCATGTGTTCCCGAAAGCGTCTTCATGTTCATCAGACTCATGTTTGGTGGCATGAGTCTCTTGGAAGGGGATCAAGAAGACATGGAAGAAGCTACCACTGAACAAAGGGAAACAAATACACAAACAAGAGTTCTCAGCATAGCCCAGGATCTGGTGTACAATGTGACTGGTGGAAAGCATTTGACTCCAAAACACGTAGGGCCTCGCAAGTACTTTGCATCAAGCGACTCGTTCAAGAGAACTTGTCCATATTGTTTCACAATGCCAGGCACACAGTAAGCTATCACAGTTTACTGCAAATTGATACTGCTCTGGCGGAGAGTACTCTTGAGGCCATGGATCAAGTAACAGGAGCAGTTACGCCACCAAACTTTGCTCACAACAGATTTGTCCACTTCACGTGTGATAACATCGATATAAACGATTCAAGTTTGGATGGAAAGAAAAGCTTCCATGCTACACAGGTGGCTGCATGCAACGTGGTCCAGAAGCAGACATGGGAATGCAACACTTAAAGCCTTCACAGCAAGAGAGCATTCAGGTTCCCGAAGTCATGGAACAGCTTTTCCCAGCTAAAGTGATACAAGGCAAGGCAGAGCCCACCCTGACAACAGACACCCAAAAGGAATGGTTCGACAAACCAGAAGAAGACAGCAGGACTGTTACATTAGCCTGTGCACAAGACATGGCATTTTTCTGGGCAGGCAGAGTGAAGGAGAAACAAAGCAGGATGGACAAGTTTCAACCAGTCACAGAGTAAAGTGTCATCTGAAATGACTAGCATTGGATACATGCCTATTGTGCAAGCACCAGCCCATGATCTTGATACTCTAAACACTGTAGTGGTGCGATGCAACAACATGTGGCAAGGAAACTCGGACAACAATCATGTTGTCCTAACTGTGGATGAGGCACTGTTCTGCAAACTGATGGAACTGAAATGGCAAAGAAGGAATACCAGGACTTTTTGATCATCAGGCTTGGTGGTCTTCACACAGCCATGAACTTCATGAAAGTTATCGGAAAGCACATTCAGTCATCTGGACTACTGGAGTCGTGGTTGAAAGCACAATTCTTGGCCCCAAAAGTGCTGAACAAGTTCTGGCAGGGAAATCATACTCAAGAGGAATGCGAGCCCACAAAATGACCTTGCAGGCAATGTGGAGGATTCTGCTACCTCAGCTGCTTTTGTTCATTGAAGACAAGAACCCTGACCTGAAGAGCAAGATGGACAAGAAAGAAGGAACAGCACAACAGAAACCTCATTTCACTGCTTGCTGAAAAAAACTTCAGAGATGCAATGGAAGCCTTTCTGGCAACCAAAGAAAATCCCAATTTCAAATTCTGGTGGAGCTACATGCACATGGTGCAGATCCTCCTCCTCTTCACACGTGCTCAGAGAGACGGAATTTGGGAACTGCACCTCTCTGCCTTCCAGTCCATGCTACCCTACTTCATGAGGTACAACCACACCAACTACGCTCGCTGGGGACTGTGTATCTCAATGAAATGCATCAGCTCCCACCAGAAGTGAAGAGTGAGTTTGATGCTGGAAACTTTGTGGTGAAGCGCACTCCACATCGCTTCAATCAAGTGGATCCTGACCAAAGCCAGGAGTGGCTGAATGTTGTCGGCAAAAAGGGGGTGGCATCATTGGAATCACCAAAACATCCTCAGCTCTGAGCAGGTGGGCTTTGTCCTACAATCGCCGGTCTCATCTTGCCCTGGAAACTAGAGCTGTCTTTGCTGTTGGTTCAAGTGATGACATTGTTCACAACGAGATGACAAGAAGCCGAATGAAACAGGACACCAAAGATGAAGACAAACTTCTGACAACCTTGAAGAGTTTCAAACTGTTTTCCAGTGACATGCCTCACAGTCTGCAGAACATAGCCAACAAAGACCTTGTCACAGAGGCGATTGAAGCAGACTTGCTGTCAGCTGAGAGAAAGGTCAGGAGCAGCTGAATTCGTTTGTTGAGGAGAGACTGGTGGATACTGAGCAGAGAAAGTTCATGTTAAGGGATCCACTGCCCCAAAACACGTTTCTGACGTTTTCATCCCTGTTTGAAGTCAAACGCACAGACTCACGCACAGGTGGTGTGAAAACTGTCAAAGCAGACAGAAATATCCTGCAACGTCTCATCACTGCCTATGAAGCTGGAAGAGACGTCAACCTCCAGGATGTCCTAAATCATGAACTCTTGGCAGTCCCACTGGCCATTGCTGAAATGAATGGACAGCTTCGTTCAGGTCCAAAGGCGATACTTGCTGAAACCCTGACCAGTGAAGTCCATGTCCTCCTCAGCTAGAAGCAACAGATCTGGAAAAGGAAGCCACACTCATCGTTGATGGCCAAGCACTGGTCAATGCCATTGGAAAACCACAGACAGCAGTGACATTTGGAGACCTGGCAGACGTCTTCATTGAAGCTGTTCTTTGGAGCGGAGCAGACTTCCAAAGAATTGACGTTTTGTTTGACAGGTACTACGAGCTTTCCATCAAAGGAGGAACCAGAAATCGGCGCAAACAAGGCGCAGTTGCAATCAGAAGGATGATTGAAAGCAGAGATGTCCCTCTCCAGCCAAGTGGGACAACTTCCTCGCCCATCAAGAAAACAAAGCAGACCTCGCAAGATTCCTTTCTCAACAGCTGACTTGAAGGCACCCAATGACAAGACAGTTGTTTGCTGCTGGTGCTTCAGCAATGAAGAGAGAGCAGAGACATCTGATCCAAGAGTTGATGTGGAGCATTTGGAGGCCAGACATGAGAGGCTGACACAAGGATCATCTTGCACTGCGTCAACAGCCAGGCTGCAAGCATTGTTGTGTCTGCAAGAGACACTGACGTCATGTGTTACTACTTGCACATTTCCACAGGATGCCTGCCAGAAAGTGTGGATGAAGACGGGAACAGCCAATCAGAGAAAGTATCTCCCAATCCACACCATTGTGGAACACTTGAGACTGCACCAAGATGCCCTTGAAGCTTTGCCTGCTTTTCATGCACTGACAGGCAGTGACACGACCTCGTACCTGGCTGGGCACACAAAGAAGACGTGCTGGGTAACCTACAAAGAGCACTACCGTCTCCTGCAGTGCCTTGGAGAAGACCCTGATCTTAGGGACCAAACCATCCAAGAAGCAGAAGAGTTCGTTTTGCAAACTATATGGCGTGTCAGACACATCCAACATCAATGAAGCACGCTGCAAGCTATTTGTCAAGGCGTCATACCAGAGAAGCTTCCTCCAACCAAGGATGCGTTGTCACATCACATCAGACGTGCACACTTCCAGGCAACAGTGTGGCGACAGGCTCACCTGCAGCATCCAGTCCTGCCTCCCACTGCGACCATGGGATGGAAACTCGAGTGGCCCCCGTCCCAGAGTCCTGTTTGGAACTGATCAGCTGCAGCTGCACCACGAGATGCATGACAGCCCGCTGCAAATGCAAGAGGTCACGCTTACCATGCACAGGGGCTTGCAGATGCAGAAGAGACGATGAGAACTGCCAAAATGAGTGACTCCCAGCTCAAGTTCACCAACGTGTACAACAGCAGTAATGCTAAAGACTTGGTGGTTTACTTGATACTTCAGTGCAAACATGTTTTGCACGGGAAGAAGACAGCAGTTTGAAGTACTTTACAGCAACTGTATTTAGACAACTAGATTCAGAATGGTTCACTTAGATGTGTTTCCAATTTGAAGAAGCGAACTATGTGATGACATAGTATGCAAAGTGCAGCTTTAGATTCTCGTCGATAGCAGTGACTGTGTGATTTTTTTCCAGTCAGTAAACAAAGTAATTTTTGTGCTATGTGTCTGAACAAGTACTGACTTACAATTGGATGCTTAAAGAGCATGTTTCATGCTTGCTACGTAGTTTCTAATTCTTTGATTGAACCTCTTTTTACAAAAGGTTGTACCCACTAAGTGCAGTACTACTTACGTTTTTTGTCATGATAGTGTAAATCTCATGTCCTTGTTTGTTTGTTCGTTTGTTTGTTTTCATCAAAAATTGCTTTCACTTTCGTAATTTTTTCTTTACATGGAACACAAGTGGTGATCATTATATTTGTTACTTTCAACAGTAAAGGCGAAATCTGTGATTGCCATATGGCTCTTGGTGTTCTGTGATCTTATGCGTTACTTTTTGGTGTAAGTTTATTTACCGCAATTTTGAATCGTAATGCTTAAACCAAGGTACATTTTGCTTTTAAGTATCGTATTTGCGGATCAGCATGACAGAATCGTGAAGAAATCAGAACATTTTTTGCAAGATGTTGTATGATTCTCTGAACGTAAGAGTTTCCTAACCGGCCGGCGGCCATCTTACTTTTTTTTTACCTCTAACTCCTAAGATATGACATTTAGAACTTGGCAGACGGCAGAAATGAACTCTGCACCCCTAAATCCATAAGTAAGACCCATGAAGTGATTTTCCTCAAAAATGCCTACCGCTTTTTATAGAGAGCGAATTTCACAAAATCCGGACCTGTCTAATTTATAAAATGGAGAAATATGTGTCCTTGATGGAGATGAATAATGCAAACTGCAAAACAAAATGGGCCCCATACATTAAATAACTAGAGGGCTTCTTATTATAAATAATGTTTACTTTTTATTCCTTCACACTTACCTTCACACTTATCCATGACCTTGGAGCCTGATCAGAACAATGTGATGCTGAAATTGGTCAGTGTGATTCGCATTCTCCAAATGTCACGATTTGATGGATTTGAGATAAGGTGTGTAACGTGTTTCATAACCTTGTATGACGTTTATGTACTTTATTAATGTTGATCATTGGAACTTTTTCTTCATTTGTGCCCATTGAAAAAAAAAAGATTTTTGTTTATTGGACATGAGAAAGTGATAAACATGTTTGTATAGAATTTTTCAGAGTTTATCCACTCAAGTTAGAGGAGACATCAGTCGACAGTTGGTTCAATCATCTTTTCTTTCTCGTGGAACGATGTTACATGGGCTATTTTCCAAATGTGGAAATGTACATGTGTGGTTCTGTATGTGTACCTGGGTATTTTGAGAGAGAGAGAGAGAGAGAGAGAGAGAGAGAGAAGAGAAAGAGAGAGAGAGAGTTTTGTGTGTGTGTGTGTGTGTGTGTGTGTTGTGTGTGTGTGTGTGTATGTGTGCGTGCGTCTGTGTGTGCATAATTATGT
>CM031626.1:47874886-47907386 GCA_018398815.1 Conus ventricosus
AGACAAAACATCTGCAGTTCTGCATGATATTTCTGTGATGATTTAAATCATCATTTTTCTAACATTGCCGATCAAACGGTTAAAAAAGACAGATCCAATATGAATGACTTGAAACTGCTAAAAAAAAAAAAAGAGAATCTAAAACCATTACGTCAGAATTAATCATTCCTCGGATGACAATTAATAATGTTTATTTTCATCTTGTACATATAAAGCAGACAGGTACTCGTGGTCTTGACGATCTGGAGGGGGGAAAAATCTAAAACGTAGCGCTCCTCTCATTACTGACATATTGACCTAGTTATAAAAATCTTTTCACTGATAAAGATTATTTTCCTAGCATTCGGAAGCAGTCCAATATAATACCACTTTTTAACTTGGAGATGAAATTGATCCTTCAAATTGTAGACCCATTTCATTTTATCTACTATATCCAAGTACCAGAAAAGCATATCAATAAGCACCTCGTGTCCCATATTTTAAAATGCGACCTGCTCCATCCCAGTCTGGACTTACAACCAACTACTCTTGCCACACAGCACTAATAAATCTTGTAGATCAATGTTTAGTAAACATTGATGATTTGAATTCACTGGCGTTCTTTTCACTGACTTCGCAAAAGCATTTGATGTTATTGATCACAATTTACCTCTGAAAAGAATTGGCTATTTATAGAATTTCCACATCAAGTTCTTTCTTTTATAGAATCGTTTCTCGCTAATCGTCTAAAGTCTGTTTTCTTCAACAACAAACGGTCCAATTTTGCACACAAATTCTGGTGTACAACAAGGATCGGTTCTCGTTCCTCTTTTTTTTTTCCTCAATATCAATGACTTCCCCCTTCATATCAAAGACTTATGTGAACTCTTCGCAGATGATACATCTATCCACTGAAACCATTTGACCTAAATCAACATCTGTTAGATTACAAGAGAATGTTGATCAAATTGCTTAAATGGTCTGAACTCAATCACACGTTCCGTAATGAACAGAAAACTAAGTATATGGTCATAACTTCGCGTCAAAAAGACAAAATGTTACTTCTCATATGCCCTTTACATACGTAGGTGACAAGCAGCTTGAAGAAGTCAGCACTCATAAGGTTTTGGGAGTCACCTTGGACAACAATCTCTCTTGGCCACCTTATGATACTGGCTTAAGCAAACGTGTCTCACAAAAGTCTTCCAGCTTACAAAAATCAAACATTTTCTAGATATAAACGCGCGTTAACACTTTTACCACGCATGCAGGCAGTCATCTATTGATTATGCCTCAACTCTTAATCATTCTAGAAGTGTTAATACGTTGAAACCATAGAGTCTATACCCGAGTTCTGAAAGCTATACTTACTTAATCATCTTCATTAACACCACAGGATTATAAAGCTAAATATACTTCCGTTAACATACAAACTAGTACAATAAAACAATACCAATCTAGAGAATTAAGAATGGTTTTGCCCCGTCTGCATCAACTGCAAAATTTTCTTTATATCAATCAAGATACATCAATAAAATGCTGATCCGAAAACCCAGAACTGACCTATTCAAAATTAGTCTTGTTTACTCAGGCGGAACGCTTTGGAACTCTCTACTAATAAATATCAAACAGAAATGCAGCATTGGTTGTTTTAAAGCAGCATATGAAAATTCACTATTTCAGACAAGAAGTCAATAATTCATTAACACCATTTACATAATTATTTCATCTTATCAAGCAACGTTAGTTTGCTGTCTTATAATGTCGCGCGCGTGCGTGCGTGTATGTGTGTGTGTGTGTGTGTGTGTGTGTGTGTGTGTGTGTGTGTGTGTGTGTGTGTGTGTGTGTGTGTGTGTGTTGTGTGTGTGTGTGTGTTCTTCCTCTCTTTGCGTTAATTTCCCTCGTAATATATGCTCTACCCTCTCCCTTTATCCTCAGCCCACTAGCACTTCTCCGCCCCATTTTCTTTTCCCTATCCCTAACCCGGGACCATCTCATTCCGATCTCGCGGCACTTGCGAACCAATGGACATAAAGTAGACCTAACGGGAATAGACCTGGAAGGAATAGACTTAAAGGGAATAGACCTTGAAGGAATAGACCTAAAGGGAATAGACCTAAAGGGCCGCCCCCTCCTTTTACCCTACATCCACATGTTTTCTATAGCGTTCACTGCCGGTGGAGTTCACAGTAGATTGATTGTGTTGCATTGTGTAAGATACATGTTTTCTATAGCGTTCACTGCCGGTGGTGTTCACAGTAGATTGTGTTGCATTGTATAAGATACGTGTTTTCTATAGCGTTCATTGCCGGTGATGTTCACAGTAGATTGACTGTGTTGCATTCTGTAAGCTTTCGTTATTTGTTTGTTTCCCTCGTATGTTTTTACTTTTTGTACTCCCAGTTCTTATAGAACAGGGAGTACTTTAGAATGGGAACGAAGAAATGCTGTCTGTGTGTCTGTCTGTGTGTCCGTCTGTCTGTGTGTCCGTGGTCAAAATGTGTTCCACTCGCTCCAGACAAAGCTACTGGGCCGATCTTTCTGAAAATTTGTAGGTATGTTCATTATGGGTCACGAATGATGCCCGATGTTTTAGTTTACCGGTACAGCCGTCACTAACGGCTGTAACGGCCTGTAACGCTTTTTCTTCTTTACGGAATATCTCAGAAAGTACTTGGCCGATCTTTGAGAAAATTAGCAGGTATGTTCATTATGGGTCACGAATGATGCCCGATGTTTTAGTTTACCCCGTTATATCCGTTACTAACGGCTGTAACAGCCTGTAACGGTTTTTCTTCATTATAGAATATCTCAGAAAGTACTTGGCCGATCTTTCTGAAAATGTGTAGATATGTTCATTATGGGCCGCGAATAATGCCTGATGTTTTAGTTTACCGTTATATCCGTTACTAACGGCTGTAACGGCCTGTAACGGTTTTTCTTCTTTATAGAATATCTCAGAAAGTACTTGGTCGATCTTTGTGAAATTTGTAGGCATGTTGATTATGGGTCACGGATGATGCCCGATGTTTGAGTTTACCGTTACAGCCGTTACTAACGGCTGTAACGGCCTGTAACGGCCTGTAACGGCCTGTAACGCTTTTTCTTCTCCATGGAATATCTCAGAATGTACTTGCCCGATCTTTGTGAACATTAGCAGGTATGTTTACTCTAGTTTACGGATGATGCCCGATGTTTTAGTTTACCGTTATACCGTTACTAATGGCTGTAAGGGCCTGTAACGGTTTTTCTTCTTTATGGAATATCTCAGAAAGTACTTGGCCGATCTTTGTGAAAATTAGCAGGTATGTTCATTATGGGTTACGGATGATGCCCGATGTTTTATTTTACCGTTATAGCCGTTACTAACGGCTGTAACAGCCTGTAACGGTTTTTCTTCTTCATGGAATATCTCAGAAAGTACGTGGCCGATATTTCTGAAAATTTGTAGGTATGTTCATTATTGGTCAAGGATGATCCCCGATGTTTAAGTTTACCGTTATAGCCGTTACTAACGGCCCAAAATGGTTTTCTTCTTTATAGAAAATCTCAGAAAGCACTTGACCGATCTTTCTGAAAATTTGTAAGTATGTTTAATATAGGTTCCAGACGATGGCCGATGTTTACCAGAATAACCATTACTAAAGGTTACACCGGCCCAAGACGGTTTTTCCTCTTTATGGAATATCTCACGCGTATTCAGGATAAACTGGGAGTACGTTTATATGCTTTGCATCTGTTTTTTTTACCTTTTGCCCCAGGGCTAGGCTGGGGGGGGGGGGGGGGGGGGGGGGGAGCGTACATGTTTGCCTATCTCATTAGACTGGTGAAATAAGATGGTTTTGTTTCGTTTTGTTTCGTTTTCTTTCGTTTCTCTCTCTCTCTCTCTCTTCTCTCTCTCTCTCTCTCTCTCTCTCTCTCTCTCTCTCTCTCTCTCTCTCTGATACAAACTTAATACTTATGTGTGTGTACAATTCTTAACTACAGTTAGCATGTCGTACCCATTCTGAATGCACCTTAACATGACTAAAACATAATCTATCGCAATCCATCAGTGTTTTGGAGGTACCGGCTGTCGCTGTTATTTTGAGTCACCATCTTTTTCGTGACTTTAATGACTATAATAGTCATTTTCCGTCTCCCTATAATTATTTTCTACGTCTTAATTTTTTTCCCCGTTAAATATTGTCAAATATAGTTACCTTGTCTTGGGATCGTTTACATTCACTGCCACATGACTTCACTTTTATCGCCTCTTCAGAAAATCTAGCACGAAATTATTTCAGGCCAAGTGAAAAAAAAAGAGTAGGATAAAATATTTGATATGTATTTATAGATAGACATGTTGGATTCTTTTTTTGAACCGTTGTTGGTGAGGACACCACAGGATTATAGACTGTGGTGTATCTCCATTTGATGCCAAAGGAACACAGACACAATCAGCCGTTCCTGCCTGATGAGTCTCTTCCAGAGGGGGAAAGGCCTCGGAGCACGCAATATAAATGGATTTGTCTTCAAGATGGATTACAATGATTCCCATATGCTGCTAGTGAAGGGTTTAACATTTGTAATATATTTCCCTATTCTTTCTGTTCTCATTTTCTTCCTTCACCCGTTCCTTTCCCACATTCACCCCGACCCCCCATCCCCACCCCGTGTCTTTTTTTCTTTTTTTTTTTCTTTCTTTTTTTTTGGTTTTGTTTTCGTTTTTTGTTTGTTCAAATCTTTGCCAAGTCATTTATGTGATGACGGATGAATTCGTAGCCTGTCCTTGTTTTCCCCCGTGCTAAAGTGTTCAGCATAATATAATGTGTGTGTGCATACACTATGTTGAACAGTTAAGTAGTGGGGGGAAACAAGGGGAGGCTAACAATTCTTCCATCATTATGTTAATGACCTAGCAAAGATTCGGAGAGAAAAAGAGCCGGGGAAGGGGGGGGGGGGTAAAAAGTCGGGGAAACTATATCATAAATGTGAAATCCTTCACTAGCAGCCGATAGAGACCATCGTAACCATCTTGAAGACAGAATTATTCATATTGCCCGCTCCTATGCCTGTCGTCCGCTGGATCGGACTCGTCAGGGAGGCATGGCTGATTGTGTCTGCGGTTCCTTGGCATCAAATAGCGATATACCACAGTCTACAATTCCATGGTATTCTCACCATCAAGGGTTCAAAAATGAAATCCAACGGCACCCCAAAGCAGTCAGTGAAGGGTAGTAAAGTATAACGAAACGAAAGTGTGGTGAAAAAATAAGTCGCTGAAAAATTAAATCATGTGTAAAATACAATGGCAAATCTTTGATCCCATGCTTGGGGATATATAGATATTGATATATCATCTGGCCGTATTGGAGGCCGAAATAGCTCAACTGGCAGAGCACCGGACTTGAGATGCTGGTAATTTTTCGGTAGCAGGTTCAAATCTCCGCCGGGTCGGTTTTGTAAAGGAGACTATTCCTCGGTGTTCACTCTGGTTCCGACTCTTATTTCTCGTAACGTCATTCGCATGAGATCAGCAACCGATGTTCCGTATGTGACCGCGTGCATGACATCTTGCACACACGTAAAATCCTATCACCAACTTTCGGATGAGAAGGCCAGTTTGGCCGATATTAAGGATGACACGTTTTCCCATAGCATGCACACTTCGTAAAAACTGAAGGAATGAGCGGAAGTCTGAGCGACTGATATTCGACTGAATGCACAGGAAATAGATTATCAGGACCGAAAGGCAGCGCTTCAGTAGCCAGCCAGCCAGGTAGGCAGCCCGTAATGTAGAGAAGAACATGGGCTGTTAAAGCACTCAGATGTTGATCTGTAAACGAGGATAAGAGCTGTTTAAGGATAACCCGCCTTGGCTTAAGGCTGTGTCACACCAACTGACATAGGCTAGAAATCCAGGGCTACATCAAAATGTTGTTATGCTCTGCATAGTTATGCGGGGATTCTCTTCAGTCGTGACAAGCTCTTGGCATAGCATTATCAGTCTCCAAAATCCCTCGAAGTCGGAGTGTGGCTGCCCACGTGGCGGGGTAATAAAAAACGGTCACACACGTAATGTTCTCATCCCTAGCTGATGCATTTGTGCTGTAGAGTTCAAGTACTTTGGCTGTTCGAATGATCCCTGGAGTCTTTCAGACAGGGTACGACAACAACATCCCTGGAGTCTTTCAGACACGGTACGACAACAACAACAACAACAACAACAACAACAACAACAACATTTAAGTGTAATGATAATAATGAGGTGAGACTTCGACGATAAACATCCAAGAATTTCCTCGCATTGTAGATGAGAGTGGTAACAACTCCTGCCTTATGGTGTACACAATTGGTGATAGTGAAATTAACGTCCTATTGATTACAGGCATCTAAAGATAAGTTACAGACACTGAATGAAGCTTAACGTGTATTCTTCGGTCATTCATACAAGAACCGTGCAGCTATGACGTATGTACTGAACTTGATGACGAATGAAATTTAACCTGCCTGCTTTGGTCATCCATACACACCCCATGCAGTTCTGACGTGTACACTGAACTTTATGACGTATACAGCTCAACCTGCATGTTGTGGTCATTCACACAGACCCGTTTAGCTATGACGTGTTACATTGAACTTGATGACGAATGAAACTCAACCCACATGCTTTCGTCATTCAGACTTGTGCAGCTCTGACGTGTACACTGAACTTGATGACGCCTGGAGGTCCTCCTCCAACAAGCTGGAGAGCGGGGAAGATTACTACTGTGACAGCGACCTTGCGCCCGGCTGGTATCGCTTCTACCTGAACGGAGAGAACGCCGTCATGCCCACGTCTTGCGTGGAGGTGAGTAGACCCAAAGTGTCCAGACAGCGTGAGGGGAGCGAAGGAGAATGGCCGGTCGTGTACCTTTTGTTTTGTTCTTTTTCTCTTTTCTTCTTTTTTTGTACTCCAGTTCTTAAAGAACAGGGAGTACTTTAGAATGGGAACGAAGAAATACTGTCTGTGTGTGTGTCTGTCTGTGTGTCTGTGTGTGTGTCCGTGTGTCCGTGGTCAAAAATGTGTTCCACTCGCTCCAGACAAAACTACTGGGCCGATCTTTCTGAAAATTTGTAGGTATGTTCATTATGGGTCAAGGATGATGCCCGATGTTTTCGTTTACCGTTGCAGCCGTTACTAACGGCTGTAACGGCCTGTAACGCTTTTTCTTCTCCATGGAATATATCAGAAAGTACTTGGCCGATCTTTGTGAAAATTAGCAGGTATGTTCATTATGGGTCTCGGATGTTGCCCGATGTTTTAGTTTACCCCGTTATAGCCGTTACTAACGGCTGAAACAGCCTGTAACGGTTTTTCTTCTTTACGGAATATCTCAAAAAGTACTTGGCCGATCTTTCTGAAAATGGGTAGGTATGTTCATTATGGGTCAGGATGATGCCCCATGTTTTTAGTTTACCGTTACAGCCGTTACTAACGGCTGTAACGGCCTGTAACGCTTTTTCTTCTCCATGGAATATCTCAGAAAGTGCTTGGCCGATCTTTCTGAAAATTAGCAGGTATGTTCATTATGGGTCCGGATGATGCCCTATGTTTTAGTTTACCGTTACAGCCTTTACTAACGGCTGTAACAGCCTGTAACGGTTTTTTTCTTTATAGAATATCTCAACAAGTACTTGGTCGATCTTTCTGAAAATGTGTAGGTATGTTCATTATGGGTCACGAACAATGCCTGATGTTTTAGTTTACCGTTATAACCCTTAGTAACGGCTGTAACGGCATGTAACGGTTTTTCTTCTTTATGGAATATGTCAGAAAGCACTTTGCCGATCTTTCTGAAAATTTGTAGGAATGTTCATTATGGGTCATAAATAATGCCCGATGTTTTAGTTTACCATATTTACCGTTACTAACGGCTGTAACGACATGTAACGCTTTTTCTTCTTCATGGAATATCTCAGAAGTACTTGAGTGATTGTCAACCTCGAGGTATGTCAGTGGTGGAAGGACTAGCGCACAGCCCAAAACACACTCACAGCTTGCGTACAATCTCATTCATATATCATGCATTCGTCACATCAAACCACTAGTAAAGTCTATAACTTTACTACACATAATCATGGACAACATCAATACGCATGGAGTCAAAAAAATAAAACATTCTCTCTTTCGTTGAAACTTCACAAATATATATATATATATATATATGTATATATATATTATATATATATATATATATATATATTGAATTATAAACAAAGCTTGCTCTTATGTCTTAGATTGAAGAAATAGGGGAGATACGCATTCAACCTGCAGTGGCAGATGATTCTGCCTAAATAACAGTATGTGCTTGAGTGGGTGGATGGGGGAAAAAATAGAATAAATGCTTCTCAAAATGAGCCTTCAGCAAGCTTATATTCTCCAAGGGGGAGAGACATCCTCCATCCACCCACTCAAGCACATACTGTTATTTAGGCAGAATCATCTGCCACTGCAGGTATGAATGCGTATCTCCCTATTTCTTCAATCTAAGACATAAGAGCAAGCTTTGTTTATAATTCAATATTTCTTGCAGTCATTGCAACACCAAGCTGCTCTGTAAGTTGCTGAAACGGTGCTCGGTACTTATCCTTGGAATTTATTAGTTTGTTGTGTATATATATATATATATATATATATATATATATATATATATATATATATATTATATATATATATATATATATATATATATATTCCTAAATCATCATAACTAACCCGGGTATAAATAGACTTTCTACTTTACCTGGCCAGATGATAAACTATTTACGAATCACTGTCTTTCCTTTTCTTCTTTTTTTTTCTTTTCACTGTCACTTTCACAAGCACCAGTCACAACACAACTGCTGGCACTGGTCAGGTTGGACCGCTGGCACTGGTCAGGTTGGACCGCTGGCACTGTTGTTGGCCTGTGGTTCTGCCTGATGGAAGTGGCGCTGCCAGGTATGAGGTCGAACCCCGGTTCAAATTGAATAGTGACTACCAGACATGATCTGTTCTCCTTTCTTCCTTCCTGCACTAACGCATTGCACTCTCTCTCGCTCTCCCTTCTCTCTCTCTCTCTCTTCTCTCTCTCTCTCTCTCTCTCTCTCTCTTCTGGTCTGCTCTATCAAATGGACATGGTTGCTTTTCTTTTTTTCTTTTTTCTTTTTTTTTATCATCAATTAGCAACAGCCCTGATGTGGCCCTTTGCGGTCGGCTGGGCTATAAGCAACATTATCTTATCTTATCAATTAGCAACTCTCTCTCTCTCAACATCTCTCTTTAGTCTTCCCATGCAGACTCTATATGGTGCTAATGCTTCAACTCGGTTCTCTTCACTCCTCCCCTCATCTCTCTGCTTTTCTCTCATGCAGAGCCTACTCCCAGAACCTCTCTCTCGTCTCTTCTTTCCTCTCTTCCCATCCCATAGCTTTCTTATTCTCTTCCTACCTGTCAAAAGGGCGAGTCCCATTGGTCAGTATTTTTCCTACCTTGTGCCGAGGTTACCTCCCCCTGGACATGCAAATAGTCAAAGTCTTCCGTAACATCTACCGGCCTTGTTCTGTGTGGTGGTCAATGGGTCATTTAATTAATTAACTTGGTTTCACCCCCACTACACAATACCTCCCCCTTCCTACTTTAACAGGGCGATGTCTGACTTAGCTGTGGGCACTGGTCTTGCAAATTAGCTGTATCAGTCTGACCTAGACGCAGAGATCCGTCTGGCCAGACTTATTGAGACGTTGGTCAAGCCACTCAGTCTGTCTGCGGTACGGTGCCGTCTCCGTGAAGGACTAGAAAATAGCCTCCTCGCCGTGCGTAATTGGCTGACGTGACACATGAAGTCGTCTGCCTAGAAACCAGGATGTTTGGGTTTGGAACTTATGTCAATTGAACTGGCTGGCGACTGGCCACGATTACAGCTTTTTTTTGTCCGTGACAGTGATCTTTGTTAACATTAGCAGATATGTTCATTATGGGTCACGAATAATGCCCGATGTTTTAGTTTACCGTTATAGCCGTTACTAACGGCTGTAACGGCCTGTAACGGTTGTTTTTCTTCATGGAATATCTCAGAAAGTGCTTGCCCGATCTTTGTGAAAATTAGCAGGTACGTTCATTATGGGTCACGGATGAAATTTGGTATATAGAAAGGTTATCACACACAAATGACACTTCTATATAGTGTTCCAAAATTTGACCATTAAAAACCGTTATTTTTGACATATTGTCCAATTTGGATGAAATTTGATATGTACACAGGCTTTAGCCCAGTGAGGACTAAAATACTGGTTTCAAAGTGCATATCAGTTATATAACCGATAAACCGTTATTTTGCCGTTATTTTTTATATATTGGTGGGTTTTATTGAAATTTTGTATATAGAAAGGTTATTACACACAAATGGCACTTCCATGCAGTGTCTCAAAATCTGACCGTTGAAAACCGTTATTCTTGACATATTGTCCGATTTGGATGAAATTTTGGTATGTACACAGGCTTTAGCCCAGTGAGGACTAAAATACCGGTTTCAAAAGTGTATATCGGTTATATAACCGATAAACCGTTATTTTGCCGTTATTTTTATATATATGGTGGATTGTAATGCAATTTTGTATATAGAAAGGTCATCACACACAAATGGCACTTCCATGCAGGTGTTTCAAAACCTGACCGTTAAAAACCGTTTATTCTTGACATATTGTCCAATTTAGATGAAATTTGGTATGTACACAGCTTTAGCCCAGTGAGGGACTAAAATACCAGTTTCAAAAGTGTACATCGGTTAAGTAACCATTAAAACCGTTATTTTGCCTTTTAAACTTTATCTCATAAAGCACTTGGCCGATTTATAAGCAGTTTGGAAAACTGGGAGTACGTTTATATGTTTCGCATCTTGTTTTTCTTTATGGAAAATCTCAGAAGTTCTTGGCCGATCTTTCTGAAAATTTGTAAGTATGTTCATTATGGGTCACAGACGAGGCCGATGTTTAGCAGAATAGCCATTACCAACAGTACAAACCAGTCCAAGACGGTTTTTCCTCTTTATGGAATATCTCACGCGTATTCAGGATAAACTGGAGTACGTTTATATGCTTTGCATCTTGTTTTTGTACTCTCAGTTCTTATAGAACAGGGAGTACTTTAGAATGGGAACGTAGAAATGCTGGTGTGTGTGTGTGTGTGTGTGTGTGTGTGTGTGTGTGTGTGTGTGTGTGTGTGTGTGTGTGTCCGTGGTCAAAATGTGTTCCACTCGCTCCAGACAAAACTACTGGGCCGTCTTTCTGAAAATTTGTAGGTATGTTCATTATGGGCCACAGATGATGCCCGACGTTTTAGTTTATCGCTATAGCCGTTACTAACGGCTGTAACGGCCTGTAACGGTTTTTCGTCTTTACGGAATATCTCAGAAAGTACTTGTCCGATCTTTGCAAAAATGAGCAGGTACGTTCATTATGAGTCACGGATGAAGCCCAACGTTTTAGTTTACCTCGTTATAGCCGTTACTAACGGCTGTACACGGCCTGTAACGGTTTTTCTTTTTTTATGGAATATCTCAGAAAGTACTTGGCCAATCTTTCTGAAAATTTGTGATATGTTCATTATGGGTCAAGTAATAATGCCCGATGTTTTAGTTAACCGTTACAACCGTTACTAACGGCTGTAACGGCCTGTAACGGTTTTTCGTCTTTATGGAATATCTCAGAAGTACTTGGCCGACCTTTATGAAAATTAGCAGGTATGTTCATTATGGGTCACGGATGATGCCTGATGTTTTTGTTTGCCCCGTTTATAGCCGTTACTAACGGTTGTAACGGCCTGTAACGGTTTTTTCTTTTTATGGAATATCTCTGAAAGTACTTGGCCAATTTATAAGCGGTTTGGATGATCTTGTGATAAATCGGAACCTCTGTCCATATGTAAGTGATGTAATGCTGAAAATGGATTAAACAACCATTAAATAACCGTTATGCTGCCGTTGTTTCTTATATATCGGTGGATTTTAATGAAATTTGGTGTTATAGAAAGGCTATCCCCACAAAAATGACACTTCTATAATAGTGTTTCAAAATCTGACCGTTAAAAACCGTTATTCTTGACATATTGTCCGATTTGGATGAAATTTGGTATGTACACAGGCTTTAGCCCAGTGAGGACTAAAATACCAGTTTCAAAAGTGTATATCGGTTATATAACTGTTAAACCGTTATTTTGCCGTTGTTTTTAATTATTGGTGGGTTTTAATAAAAATTTTGTATATTGAAAGGTTATCACACACTAATGACACTTCCATGCAGTGTTTCAAAATCTGACCGTTGAACACCGTTATTCTTGACATATTGTCCGATTTGGAATGTAATTTGGTATGTACACAGGTAAGCCCAGTAAGGACTAAAATACCAGTTTCAAAAGTGTACATCGGCGAAATAAACCGTTAAAACACGTTATTTGGCTTTTATTTCGTATCTCACAAAGCACTTGGCCGTTTTATAGGCGGTTTTGGAAAACTGGGTAGTACGTTTATATGCTTCGCATCTTGTTTTTTTTATGTTTGTTTTGTTGCTTTTTTGTTTTTGCTTTTGTACTTCAACCTCGTATTGTTCATATAATAAAAGAATTTTTCTTTTCCTTTTTGTACTCCCAGTTCTATAGAACAGAGAGTACTTTAGAATGGGAACGAAGAAATGCTGTCTGTGCCTGTCTGTCTGTCTGTGTGTCTGTGTGTCCGTGGTCAAAATGTGTTCCACTCGCTCCAGACAAAACTACTGGGCCGATCTTTCTGAAAATTTGTAGGTATGCTCATTATGGGCCACGGATGATGCCCGATGTTTTAGTTTACCGCTATAGCCGTCACTAACGGCTGTAACGGCCTGTAACGGTTTTTCTTCTTTATTGAATATCTCAGAAAGTACTTGGCCAATTTATAAGCGGTTTGGATGATCTTGTGACAAATCGGAACCTCTGTCCATATGTAAGTGATGTAATGCTGAAAATGGCTTAAACAAACCGTTGAAAACCGTTTTCTGCCGTTGTTTCTTATATATAGGTGAATTTTAATGAAATTTGGTATATAGTGTTTCAAAATTTGACCGTAAAAAACGTTATTCTTGACATATTGTCCGATTTGTATGAAATTTGATATGTACACAGGCTTTAGCCCAATGAGGACTAAAATGCCGGTTTCAAAAGTGTATATCGGTTTATATAACCATTAAACCGTTTATTTTGCCGTTATTTTTTTATATATTGGTGGGTTTTAATATAAATTTTGTATATATGAAAGGTTATCACACACAAATGGCACTTCCATGTAGTGTTTCAAAATCTGACCGTTGAAAACCGTTATTCTTGACAAATTGTCCGATTGGATGAAATTGGTATGTACACAGGCTTTAGCCCAGTGAGGACTAAAATGCCAGTTTCAAAGTGTCATGGGTTAAACAAACCGTTAAAACCGTTTATTTTGCCTTTATTTCTTATCTCACAAAGCACTTGGCCGATTTATAAGCGGTTTGGAAAACTGGGAGTACGTTTATATGCTTCGCATCTTGTTTGTTCTTAAGGTGGCGCTTCCATCCTGTTTCTTTTTTCGGCATCTTTGTTCTTCCCAACAAGTAACCCGAACACTCCCTACACCATGCAAGTCTGTATGTACTATTACCAATGGATATTTTTTTTCAGGTGGACTGTTTTTTGGTGTTTTAACGTTTGATGCAAAGCGCCAGGGGTTATTTGTGTTCTGTTGTTTGGTGTAGCGACACATTCACTCAAAAGGAAAAAAAGGAATGAATGAAAGAATGAATGAATGAATGAATGAAAGAATGAATGAATGAATGAATGAAGAATGAAAGAAAGAATGAATGAATGAATGAATGAAAGAATGAATGAATGAATGAATAATAATAAATGTTTAATGAAAAAGAAGACAGAGAGAAAGAAGAAAGAAAATAACACGGGAAACATATCCCAATAGAAACTTCGTAAGGCACTTTGACCGGGCCGGGGCCCCTGTATTAAAAAGCGGGGGTGTGAAATTCGGGGGTGGTGAAGGTGGTAGGGTTCTCCTCCTCGTCCATTCAACGATTCTTTTATTGTCCCTCAACTTTTTGGGAAAACACCCCTTATGTGAGTAAAAACTCTTTTAAGGCCCACTATGGCTGGGAATGCGCATCACTTCATTTAAATTTTTTTTATAGCAGACTGTCAGCCATTTGGGGTGTTCGTTATAAAATCTGAAGACAAAAAAATAGTTAATGAAGTTTCGAAACCCACGGGGGCCCAAAAGTCATTTTTTTTAAGCAATCAACCACTGCCCGGTATATTCCTTTTTAAAACCCCCAACCAAACCCTCTCTAAAGCATATAACAGGTTGGGGGGGCCCGCGGTTAATTCAATCCACATTGTTCATGTTTTGATAAATTCTTTCCAAAGGAAGTGGGCGTTTTGTACACTTCCATTAGTTTTCCCTTCAAACCCCATTTCCAGCTTTAAAAAAACCTTTTTTCCAAAGGGAACTGGCATTAGGTGCATCATACATTCCTATCATTTAGCCCACATTCTCCAGTTTTTTGAAAAATTCTGTCCAAAGGAACTGTGTTTTACAGTACACAAGACATTAACTACTTTCTAGACCACTTTCCTGGTAACTTAACAGACCTTCCAAAAAGGAACATGCATTTCGGTTACTCACATTAACTGTCATTTCTACACATTCTCCATTTTCTGAATAAATTCCCCGAGGAGGTCACACTATGCAACACAGCCCTTTAACTATTTTTCCCGCTGCAAAGTGAACACTGCAGGGGGAAATCAAAACAAATTAAAATATATGTTAAAACCGCCAGAAAACGTGGCAAAAAAGTCAGAAACAAAACCGACGCTTTTTTCGACCTCTTGGGTCCTTTCGGGCAAGATAACAAAATAGGACAAATTTTTCCGCCGCGTTTCCGTTCTGGAAAAAATCTCTCAAAGAGCTGTGCTTATGTACATTCATTACATTACCCATCATCCCACACCACTTCTCCATTTCCCAGTAGACCCTTTTCCCGAGGAATTGTGTTTTTACGAAACCCTTTTCTTTAATTGTCTTTGTCTACATTCTCCCTAGGTTTGTTTGTTTTTTTGTTGGTTTTTTTTTTTGGGGTTTTTTTTTTTATTGTAATAAACCCTCTAAAAAGGAACTGGCGTTTGGGGGACCAATGAAAATTAACTTATTCCTGCCCATTTTCTCCTTTCTTAACCCCGTCTCGCCAAAGGTCGGTCAGAACGGAGTTCGTAAATCCCCCTCAGGACCCGTTTTCTTTAACATCGTGCACCCGTTGTACTGAGGACCGCTAGGCACAGTGTAGCAGCGCTGCTCTTGTCCGTCACCCTGCTCCCAAAACTTACGGGGCCAGAAACTAAAGGGCTTTCTGTGACCGAGTTGTTTAAATCTTAAACGAGCCATGTCCATACCTTTCCCACAGTAACGCACACATGTGTTCGAAAACAACGCATTGCGTACAAATTAAACAATAATGAAATGTCAAAGGAAACACAAAAAGGGGGGGGGGGGGGGGGGAGTTTGCCAGAAAGGAGACAGGTAGCATCGACAGATATCTTGACAGAGGGAACAGAGACAACCAACACAGAGACAGACAAAGAGAGAGAAGAGAGGAAGAGAGAGAGAGAGGAGAGAAAAGGGAGAGAAAGAAGAAGGGAGAGGAGAGAGAGAGAGGGGGAAGAGAGAGAGAGAGAAAAGAGAGAAGGCCAGAACTTTCCTACCAAATCTTAAATAAATGTTGCGAACCGCCAGGAACGGGCAAACGGCACAAGACAAAACCCAACGCTTTTCGACCTCTTAGGTCTTCCTCGGTGAGACTAAACGAATAAAAAAAATCGGGGTGATCAAAGCTAAGTAAAATTTTCTTTTTTTTTATTCTTTATGTTCATGAGGAAGACCTAAGAGGTCGAAAGCGTTGTTTTTGTCTTTGACTCGTTTGCCCCCGTTCTCTGGGGGGTTCGCTAACATTTTTTTTAGATTTGTTTAGTTTTTCCGCCTGAGTCGTCCGCTTTCAATAATTATTACTACACAGTTTTCTCTTCGCTGGCTAAACCCAAAAAGCCAAAAGCAGGCCAACCACCCAAATTATTGTCACCGTAAGATAACCAGCTAACACACATTAAAGTTTTTACCGTGGGTCAAAATTGATTAATCTATCCCACCAGTACAAAGGATTAAAACCCATCACAATAAAATAATAAAGCACTAAAATCAAATTAAAAGGACAAAGTACAACTAAACAAGAGGGAAGCATAAAAACGTACCCCCTTTTTCCCAAACCGCTTTAATCGGCCAAAATTTTTTTTTGAGTAAAAAAAAAAAGGGCAAAAAAACGGTTTTAACGGTTATTTAACCGATGAAACGCTCTCTATGCAAACCAAAAATATCGAATGTTTGTCATGCATGCTTCTTGGGAAATGCGACGTATTGTTTATCCCGGCTTACCTCTCCACCAGGAAAAAATCAGACCATCCCCCATGGTAATGCCCGGAGCTACTGTAACTCTGTGAGCAGGACTTCCTTTAAACGCTTGCACGATTACAAAGGGTGCAGAATTGGGGAGCTCGGCTTGTGCTCAAAAAGCGTAAAACGACATATTTCACCCCTTTTTGCGTAAAATCCACGGTTCCCTCAAATACGATGGGAGTTTAAAATTGCAGTCTTTGCCTATCGTTACTTTGATGGGGGCACTCCCCCTATCTTTCTGCTTCTCGTCCACACCAAACTTCCGGGCCCTTCGACATCTTTCAAAAACTTTGAAAAAATTCCCAGGGGTCGTTGAAAACGTCGGTGAGAGGCATTTAGCTTTAGTGCGCCCACTCTTTGGAATTTTCTTTCCCGCGTTACGTGACCTCCTACATTATCTAAATTTTAAGTCAGAGTTTAAAAAACTTCTTTAGGAAAGCCTTCTTCAACCCCTTTAATGCTGTTCTTTATTTGACCTGACTTTTTAAATTCTGCACAAAACGTATTTTTTACGCTTAAACCCTGAAATTGATAAGTGCGCCTGTGTCGATGGTGTGTGTGTGTGGTGTGTGTGTGTGGTGTGTGTGTTGTTGTGGTGGGGGTGGGTGTGTGCGTGCGTGCGTGCTGCGTGCGGGTGGGTTGTGGTGGGGTTTTTTTGGGGTGTTGTGTGGTGTGTGTTTTTGAACACATGTTTGGAGTGTTTAGTGTGTTTTGAGGCAATGAGTTGATCCCCAAAATTGCGCTATATAAAATCTATAAAATTATTATTATTATTATTATTATTATTATTATTTTTTATTATTATTTACACTTTTTTAAACTGGTGTTTGTTCTCATGGGTAAAGCTGTGTACATACCCAAATTTTATCCAAAACCAAAAATATATCAGAATAACGGTTTTCAACGGGCAGATTTTTAAAAAAATGCTGGAAGTGCCATTTTGTGGGGGGGATTAACCTTTCTATATACAAAATTTCATTAAAACCCACCCTATATAAAAAAATAACGGCAAATAACGGTTTAAAAGGTTTTTAAAACCGTATGCACTTTTGAAACCGGGATTTTAGTCCTATGGGCTAAAGCTTTTTAATTCAAAAAATTTTATTAGAAAAAGGACAATGTTCAAGAAAAACGGTTTTAAAAGGTCAAATTTTGGAACACTATAAGAATGCCTTTTTTTTGGGGATAACCTTTTATATACCCAAATTTCATTAAATCCACCTATTATAAGAAATAAAGCGAATAACGGGTTTTTTTCGGGGGGTTTTAAACCATTTTCAGCATTAATCACCCACAAAAGGACGAGGGTCCGATTTTCCCAAATACAAAACCGCTTTAAATTGGCCAAGACTTTCTGAGATTTCCATAAAGAAGAAAAACCGTTACAGCCGTACAACCGTTAGTAAAGGCTATAACGGGCAAACTAAAAAAATCAGGCATCATCCGGAAACCCCCAATGAACAACCTGCAATTTTTTATAAAAGGCGGGCCCAAATACTTCTAGATTTCCCTGAGAAGAAAAACCCCTTACAGCCCTTACAGCCGTTAGACGTTAACGGTATACTAAAACGGGGGCATATCCTTGACCCTAATGAAAAAAAAACCCACAAATTTTCAGAAGTCGCCCAGTATTTTGTCTGGAGGAGTAACCCAATTTTGACCACGGACACAAGACAACACAAACAAAAACCACAACACACACACACACACACACACACACACACACACACCACCCCACACACACACACACATACAGAAGACAGCTTCTTGTTCCCATTTTAAAGTACTCCTGTTCTTTAAGAACGGGGGGTACAAAAGGAGAAAACGTCAAACTGGGGAGAATGGTAGCTCCCTTTTCCTTTTGTAAAAATTGTCCCTCCCCCGAACCCCCACCCTACGCACCCCCCCTTCCCTTCCCCCCCCCCCCCCTTGAACGCATTTAGACAAGGACACCCCCCCCCCCCCCCCCCCCACCACCACCCCATGACGCCCCGTGCCACTACATTTAGACAAGCGACCACCCGCAAAGCGATCCAATCAAACTTCGTGCATGGGTAGTTTTAAAGCATTTTGGTTTATGAGCATTCCTTTGACGTCCTGTAAAATTTTTATTTACGTCATAATTTTTGCATTTGTTTCACCTCGCACAGAAACAACCTTTTATCGTCGAAAAATTTCTGGGCATGATACTTTTTGTACTCCTTTTTATAGAACAGGAGTCTTTTGAAAGGAAAAATCAAAATACCCCTCATCTAATTTTCGGCCCCTGGCCTTTTTTTAAGAGAAAAAAAAAAAAAACAATGCAAATATGAATGTCCCTCTTGGTGGCTGGTCAGGGGAAAGAAATTGGCGTCATAAAAATTTTTACGCAATTTTTACTATAAGTGTGATTCTCAACAAGGAACAAAAAAAAAAAAGGGGGGGGGCAAGTTAGAGTAACGGACATGTGCGATAGAAATTTGATAATGCTCTGTTGCAACGGGTAATAGACAGTTTATGTTGGTGAAACCGACGTTCATTGAAAGAAAGAATAGCGGAACACAGACGTGACATCAAGTTCCAAAGAGAAAAGCCAATAATTCGACATTTCCTTCAGCATTCAGTGGGAGACCTTGCTGTTGCAGTGTTGGCAAAAGCTTACAGTGAAAGCAAAAGCTTCAGACTTATTGCTGAAGAAAAATGGATAAGGACATTGGATACAAGGGTGCCAAATGGATGTAATGTTAAGACAAATTTGTAACAACCCTATCCAGATTTACCTGTAAACAACATTGATGAATTGCAGGAAATTTATATATATTTTTCAGGTGACAGTTCTTGTATGCCATGCACAGTCACAGACAGGACTATGGTCGCAGTTTCATTGTGATTTATGGAGCGTGTTGTTATGTTTTTGGAGTACATTGGTTACTGTATAACTACACACAGACACACACACAACTTGCACCCCTTCCTCCCCCCCCCCCCCCTCCTTTTTTTTGTTCCCTTGTTGATGACATCACACATTATGATGTCAGAAATTGCGTAAGATATTTATGACGTCAATTCTTTGCCCTGACCAGCCACCGAAGATGGGCATTACATAGTTGCATTGTTTTTGTTTTTTTCTCTTGAAAAAGGCCACGTGGCCGAAAATTAGATGAGTGGTATTGTGATTTTTCCATACTGTTTTCTTCCCTTTGGAGGACTATTGCTTTTGTGTACTTTAGAATGGTTCACGAATGATGCCCGTCTGTGTGTCTGTCTGTCTGTGTGTGTGTGTCCGTGGTCAAAATGTGTTCCACTCGCTCCAGAAAAAACTACTGGACCGATCTTTCTGAAAATTTGTAGGTAGTTCATTATGGGCCACGGATGATGCCGATGTTTTAGTTTACCGTTATAGCTGTTACTAACGGCTGTAACGGCCTGTAACAGTTTTTCTTCTTTATGGAATATCTCAGAAAGTACGAGGCCGATCTTTCTGAAAATTTGTAGGTATTTCATTATGGGTCACGAATAATGTCCGATGTTTTAGCTAACCGTTATAGCCGTTACTAACGCATGTAACAGCCTGCAACGGTTTTTCTTCTTCATGGACTATCTCAGAAAGTACTTCGCCGACCTTTATGAAAATTAGCAGGCATGTTCATTATGGGTCACAGATGATGCCCGATGTTTTAGTTTACCCCGTTATAGCCGTTACTAACGGCTGTAACGGCCTGTAACGGTTTTTTCTTCTTTATGGAATATCTCAGAAAGTACCTGGCCGATCTTTCTGAAAATGTGTAAGTATGTTCATTAATGGTCACGGATGATGCCCGATGTTTTAATTTCCCCGTTACAACCGTTACTCAAGGCTTAACGGCCTGTAACGGTTTTTCTTCATTATGGAATATCTCAGAAAGTACGTGGCCGATCTTTCTGAAAATTTGTAGTTATGTTCAGTATGGGCCACGGATGATACCCAATGTTTTAGTTTACCATTATAACCGCTACTAACGGCTGTAACGGCCTGTGACGGTTTTTCTTCTTTATGGCATATCTCAGAAAGTACCTGGCCGATCTTTGTGAAAATTAGCAGATATGTTCATTATGGGTCACGGATGATGCCTGATGTTTCAGTTTACCCGTTATAGCCGTTACTAACGGCTGTAACGGCCTGTAACGGTTTTTTTTCTTTATGGATATATCAGAAAGTACTTGGCCCATCTTTCTGAAAATATGTAGGTGTGTTCACTATGGGTCATGGATGATGCCCGATGTTTTATTTGACCAGAATAGCCGTTACTATTGGTTATAACTGCCCAAAACGGTTTTTCTTCTTTATGGAATATCTAAGAAAGTACTTGGCCGCTTTATAAGCGGTTAGGATGATCTTGTGACAAATCGGAGCCTCTTTCCATAGGTGAGTGATGTAACGCTAAAAATCGATTAAACGAGCTAAAAACCGTTATTTTGCCGTTATTTCTTATATACAGGTGGATTTTAATGCCATTTGGTGTACTGAAAGGTTATCACACACAAATGGCACTTCTATATAGTGTTTCACAATTCGACCGTTAAAAACCGTTATTCTTGACATATTGTCCGAACTGGATGAAGTTCAGTATGTACATAAGCTTTAGCTCAGTGATGACTAAAATACCAGTTTCAAAAGTGTACATCGGTTATATACCGTTAAAACCATTATTTTGCCGTTATTTTTTACATATTGGTGGACTTTAATGAAATTTAGTATACAGAAAGGTTGTCACATACAAATGGCACTTCCATATAGTGTTTCAAAATTTGACCGTTAAAAACCGTTATTCTTGACATATTGTCCGATCTGTATGAAATTTGGTAGGTACATAGGCTTTAGCCCAGTGAGGACTAAAATACCAGTTTCAAAAGTGCACATCGGTTAAATAACCGTAAAAACCGTTATTTTGCCGTTATTTATCTCAGAAAGTACTTGGCTGATTTATAAGCGATTTGGAAAACTGGGAGTACGTTTATATGCTTCGCATCTTGTTTCTTCTTTCTTTCTTCAATCTTTAGAATTTTTAGCCAACATTTTTTTCTTCACGTGTGTGTGTTTGATTCAGGCAATGTCTGCTCAATACCGAGTTTGACATGTTTGTTTATTCATGATTCTTGGTGGTGATTGTTCAGGATTGTTTCCACAGACAAAGAGAAAACTCTTGATCTGTTTAAAAACAGTAGTTGAGCATTGCTTGACTGCATGTAAAATGTGTTGATAGCCCCGATGTGGCCCTTTGCGGTCGGCCGGGCTATAACCGACATTCCTTACTTACTCCGTGTAACATGGATTGCTTACTTGCGTAAATGCTTTCTCTCCTCTGGGTTTACTGAACATTTGTTTTCCAGATGCTATTGATATATTAATTGGTTTTATAGCCTTCGATAAGTGTTCAAAACTCTGAGGTTGAAGTACCTTTGAATTATTCATTCTCATCTATCCTTGCTCAGTAAACCACTCTGTATGTGTGTGTCACACACACACACACACACACACACACACACACACACACACACACACACACACACTCACCACACACACACACTCACGACACACACACACACACACACACACACACACACACACACACACACACAGAGAGAGAGAGAGAGAGAGAGAGAGAGAGAGAGAGAGAGAGAGAGAGAGAGAGAGAGAGAATGATTAGCTAGCTGAACAAAACTTTGAGCGCTGAAATAAACTGGAAAATTGTTTTCAACAAAATTTAGGAAATCCGAAAACGAAATAGAACTGTTGCAAGCTTCACCGATTCACACGAGAATGTCTAGCAATGTAATTCATGCAAGAACATAGATAAACTGAATGTACTGTTTCTTACAATGTGCAAGACAGCGCCCATGATACATTTTGGACTCTGCGCATGCCAAACGATCTGAAAAATCTTAGTCAACGCTGTTAATGGCGGTGGAAGTACTTTCACACTGGCTGTTAGTGATTATTTCATAATGTTTAGATATGTTTAACACGTTAAATCTAACAAAAAGTCTGGGGCCCGCAAGGTGATTTACATTGAAAGACAAATCGAACAGGTCACAAGTAACGTATAACCACTTCAAACCTTACATAAAACTGAAACATTAATCTCAATAATTTTTTCCCCATGCGGGATGTCATTATTTTATTATTATATATTCATTCAAATGTCTTGTGGACCAGAAGAGAATGTGAAACCATTCTAAGTTTTATGTTACAAATATACTCAAACATTTGGTGAATACGAAAGGAACTTTAAAAAAAACTTTGGTTCCGAGTTACATGCAATTATGATATTTACAGCTATTTAAATATATCAGGAGAAAAACATGATTAAACTTATATTAGATAAATGGTTAGAAGAACAGACTTTTCAAATGAGCCAAATAACCTGCTTGATCGGAATTAATCGACCGAATCTAATTTTGTCCTCTTGTAATTAAGGAGGCCGACATACCGTGAACACGTGTTTTTGATCACTCCAGTCACATGTAGTGTTAATGCCTTTTGTGCTGATATACTCATCACATCGTTTCATTAGTAATGCCACGATTGGCTCTTTACGTGTGCTTTTTGTGTGTATGTATAATATTGTTATTACCACTGTCGTACTTTGTAACGTTTTTTTTTTTTTTTTTTTTTTTATCTCCAGTTGTATGTCACCTGTTTTAAGGCTAGGCAGATTTTTATGCTGGTTTTCTATTCACGTTACAGACGAAAGATTAATCAACAGTGTTTGAAATGAAAGTGTTTAAGTGTCGGTTCTCGCCCTGTTGTTATGACCGACAAGTTCACAGAACCACTGTTTTATCAAAACAGGCCTCTGTTGTCCGTACAGCGTCACATGCACAATCAGTGTCGCCAGCCCCATGCATCTTTCATCTTGACCGATTTATTTGCAACAATCTTTTTTTTTCTAACACAATCGACAGATCCACGCCGCCAGACTAACAAAAAATGTTGCGCCGTTTTTTGTCGTCCTGAACCATTGTATCACCTCACGAGTTTTGTCGTCCATTTCAACCATTTATGTCGCACCTTACGATGTTTATCGTCACTGAACAACCATTTATGTCGCCACAACCACTTATGTCGTCCATTTTTCATGGAGACGACAAATCTCGTGACCTTGCCTGGACCCATGGACGACAAAAGCAGTTAAGGGCGACAAAAATGGTTACCAAATTGGGAACAAAACTCGTGAGGTACGACAAAATTCGTGAGTACGTCAAAAGTGGTTAAAGACGTACCCTGCAATCACAATTTCTTCATTTGCAGATGAACCACTGCGAGACTCACGCTCCTCAGTGGGTGGACTTGGGAAGCAGTTCTCTACCCGGGGTGGGTCAAGAGACAGTAGCACGCGCCTGTGCTCACTGGAACAGTAAGTGCTGCGAATGGGAATCTCCCATCACCGTGCGCAACTGTGGCTCCTACTATATCTACAAGCTCCAGCCGCGAACCAACTGCCAGCTGGTCTTCTGCGCTGAGCCCCAGCAATGAGAAAAACGTCGGGTGGCGGATTTTGTTTTGAAGCGCTCGAGAGGACGATAAAATCGCTTGTTTTAGATTGAAGTAGGATCACAGCTATGGAGGACCGTCTGTTCTGCTTGCTTTCAAAAAAAAAAAAACTCCAAGGGGTATTAAAAAATAAGGGCAAAGTGTTCACGGTGGTTAAAAAAAAATAAATCATGGAAGATGATCATTTCTTCTGAGGAGGTTTTGGAAACATGTGCAATGCAAGACTTCCATTAAAATGATCATGAACCATTTAGTGAAAGATGATGGAGACGTAGCTGTGAGGAACGAGGATAAAGCTAACACTATGAATCACTATTGTTCTAAATGCGGAATAAAATTTTGAAAATTTACTGCCGAAAAATCTGCTGATTTGTCAGATGGTAAAAGCAGTGACCGACGCCATAGTCACTCCTGAAGCAATTCGGAGAGCGCTTAGTGAGCTCAATATAGATAATTCCCTAATTATCTAACACCAATAACCAAGCAAAGGATTGTCACAATTTCGGTTTCTGTAAATCTACACATAATTATGGAAACTGTTCTTAAAAAAGTGGAGGAAGAGAAGTCTTACTGCTTTATTCATGAAAGATACAAATGGCAGGCTAGAAAATTACAGCAGACTAGTTTTAGCACCAGTGATACGTAAAATACCTGAAGCAATAATTCAGAACATCTCATTGTTTATCATGTCACCCGTAATAATCTCAGTACTGAATATCATTATGGCTCCTTCCGGCAGAAATCTTGCGTCGTGCGTGACAGAGACAACAATATTGATACCATTGATACCATCTATATGGATTTTTAGAAAATATTTGGGGGGGGGGGGGGTTCACTGTGAAAGAGTTTCGATTACATTACGATATAATGGACGAATATGTCGATTACAGTTAACTGGATGGGGGGGTAGGAGGTCAGGTGTGTGTTAACGCTTTGTCAAGTTCATCAGGAAAAAATAATCTCTTAGTAGTTTTTCAGCTTTATTCAGAATACATCATCATTTGAGGCAAGGAGTCAGAAACCAGACTTTCTATCGGGACCATCAAAAGCTGTCAGTGACACCGTCTCCTTTGAAAGAACAACCAAATATGCAATGTCACTTTCACTATCATTTTATCATGTCCGCACACTAATGCACTCATATACTTCAATAACACTCAGTACCAAAAAATTTTTAAAAATCGGAACAGAACTAAAAACAAAGTATATACATGCAAATCAGTACATGGGAGCAATCGGAGACACAGAGAGAGAGAGAGAGAGAGAGAGAGAGAGAGAGAGAGAGAGAGAGAGAGAGTATAGTCACTGCCAGTGACAGGGCCTACAGAACCCTTAATCTCACAAGGCAGGTGATCTGAGTAATGAGTATGAATAATAATCATTTGCGGTGGGAGAAGCTTTGAAAAGTTTCTAAAACCAAAACGTTTTGAAGCACGCGAATGTGAGCATAACCAGAACGAGTGTATAACTAACTGGTTACTAGTAGAAAAATGTGCGGACAGATCATTTTCTCAGTATATTGATGTTCCTTTACAACATGTATATCAAGAAATGTAAATCCGAAAAGTCCATACTTACACATAATTCAACAGCCGTTGAAAAAGATTTTCCTCAAAATATGAATTAGAACAACACAATGCCATGGTATCATGGAATAGAGCTTCTTCTTTTTTTAGTGGAGTGGTTGCCTTATGAATTTTGAATTAGAGACAGGCTGCGACTGACGTCTATAAAAAAGATCACTATGAAAATTCGATTTGACACTTTTAAGATCTCTGTCTCTCTCTCTCTCTCTCTCTCTCTCTCTCTCTCTCTCCTCTCCCCTCTCTCTCTCTCATGATTATGTATATATTTGCATGCTTTTGTCAAGCTTTCCATTCTGTGCGCGCACGCTCGCGTGCGTGCGTGTGTGTGTATGTGTGTGTGTGTGTGTGTGTGTGTGTGTGTGTGTGTGTGTGTGTATGTGCGTGCGTGCGTGCGTGCGTGCGTGCGTGCGTGCGTGCGTGCGTGTGTGTTGTGTTGTGTGTGTGTGTGAGAGAGAGAGAGAGAGAGAGAGAGAGGAGAGAGAGAGAGAGAGAGAGAGAGAGAGAGAGAGAGAGAGAGAGGGAGAGAGAGAGAGAGAGAGAATCACGTGCTTCATAATCCTGTCTGCCTTTATATGTTTTCCTTTCCTTTTTTTCATTTCTTTTCCATTTTCTTGTCTTTTAATTTTTTGGCATAAGTTAGCTCAGCAAGGACAGATTGGAAGAATAGGCTCTGCCAAAAAACTCAATATTTGATCGAATAAAAGTTTTCTGATTTCTGAGCGCTCTCTCTCTCTCTCTCTCTCTCTCTCTCTCTCTCTCTCTCTCTCTCTCTCTGCGCTTCGAGCTATGTATAACTCTCTAATATCTTGTGTAAGGTCAAATGATACGCACCCTGACTATTTCAGTTGCCCCGAGGGGGTCCCTCAAGGATGTGTTTTAAGCCCAACACTGTTTAAAATCTTTATCAATCAGTTGGCAAACTCATATGAATGAGACAGGTAGACATGGTATTCAACTGATCCCAATATCATGGAATTATTCATTCTGCTCTTTTCAGGCGATGTGGTTTTATTGTCTACAACTCCAGTCGGACTTCAAAACCAATTAAATAGACTGCAAACATGTTGTACAAATATGAAATTCGATAGAAAGTTCCAAGTAAGTGCTATTCCTGGTTGAGTGAGCTGTTTAAATCCGGTAGTCGTTATGAAATTAGATGTTAATATGATAAGACAAAAATAATGGTATTCAGAAGAGGAGGATTTCTTGGTAAAAATGAACAATGGATTTTTGACAATACCAAGTTGTCAACACTTATTGCTATTTAGGGTTCGTCTTTTCAACAAAACTTAGTCCAAGACTTGGTACGGAACGCTTAATTACTAAAGGGGAAAAAAGCATAATTACTTTGATAAGAGCCTTCCAGAAGAACAAGGATATCAGTTATCATACTTATTTTAAGGTGTTTGACGTCAAAATCAAATCTATTTTATTGTATTCATCTGAAGTGTGGGGAATACATCGTTTAGATGGTTTGGAGAGAGTTCACTTGCTAGCATGCAAGCGTTTTCTGGGAGTTCCACTCTAGACCCCACGGGGAACTCGGGAGATACTCCCTCTTTATTAACTCCTACGGAAGTGCGATTTGATATTGGTTCAAACTGATTAGTATGGGGCAGAACAGATTACCGCGGCAAGCAGTAGTATGCAGGTAATCCTTGATCAGAATGGTAAAAAAAATGCTGGGTAACAAATATAAGAGAATTGCTATGTGAGACTGGTTTCAACTTGGTATGGTTACAACAGGATGTTGGCAATGTTCGTTGGATTTTAGGCATATTCAAGCAGAGATTAATTGATATGTGTATACAAGAGTGGACAGGAGCTATAAGAGATATAGAAAGATATGCAAGTTATAGATCTTTTAAAGTCGTTTTTGAAAGGGAAATTTATCTTTGTAGCATTGATGTGTTTTGTTTCAAAGTAGCTTTTTCACATGCAAGATTGAATGTTTTACCTTTGAAAAACAATTTGTTCAGATATAGTCACAATTCAAAAGACAGAAATTGTCCGTGTTGTGTTAATTCTGTGGAAGATGAAAACCACTTCATATGTAAGTGCTCATTTTATAATGATTTAATGGAAGCGTTTATCTCAAACATTGTACAATTACCACTGTCAATTATTCTTCTACCACGGGATAATAAAAGAACTTTACAAGTTCCAAAATATATTGTCTACGCAATTCGTAGAAGACAACTTTATTCTGGTCGTGTATTAAGGTGAAAATGCTACTCAAATTGACAACATTTTCTTAAATATTTTCTGTTGTTTTCTTCTCCTTTGAAGTAATTTTTTGACACCTAAATTTTTTGTCCATACACGCTCTTTTCTTAAGTGTATTAAGTGTATTATGGTATTATCGTAAATACGTTTGTATATACTTTTGAATCTGGATCCTTTTTGTGTATTGACGGATTCATCTGTAAATAGTAATCATGATGTATGTGGATGATTTCATTATTTACCCCTCCCCAGTGCTCTTGACCCATTGTCTTTCCCACTTCCCTCGCCCCGCACCCCAAATCCTTTAAGTTATGCTGTGGCCGATGTTCAGTAAAATTCTCTCTCTCTCTCTCTCTCTCTCTCTCTCTCTCCTCTCTCTCTCTCTCTCTCTCTCTCTCTCTCTCTCTTTGCCTGTTACGTCTTTTTCAACTCCTTTTCAAACAAAAACGTCAAAACGATAGCAATTCATGTGAAGGAAAAAACAAATCGCATACACATATGCACGCGCGCACATGCACGTACGCACGTGCGCAAGTACAAAAGAAGAGAGAGGGGGAGAGCAAACCATATAAATGCAGAATTTTTAAAGTAATGAACGAGAATAAACAGGTTGGTTTTGAAAAATAGCTGCTGATTCAATATACATTAATTTTTTAGGTTTGTATCTGAACAGCAACACGTTGACTCGTCTCTTCAATAGTGTTGAATATCTCAAGGGAAATGTACCTTTCAAAGGCTACGGCGCTGGGAGTGGACTTTCAAAATAAATATTTGGAATAACGTGTTATCAGGGAGTTTAACCAAACCAAATACATGGCCAGTAAGCATATGATTATCAATACCAAATGATATAGTAGACTGGGTTATATTCATATTGGTAAATGATGTATGTTTTGTTTCTAATAAGTGCTCAAAGTTTGTTGGATTTTTTTGTTTTAGATTTGATTATTACTTGTCTGTGTACAGATCCCTGACCAAAAACGTAATCGTCACTATTTGCATCACTCAAATCTTTTCGTTGTTTACAACATCCGACCCACGGATTCTTTGCAGTAAAAAAAAAAAGCTGTAACCACTTGAATTTGACATGTCGTATTTGATGCACTTTACTGAAGTCCTTTTTCCATGGAATATCTATCCCTAGTTTCTCAACCTGTTTGGGGTAGGAGGTGAGACGTTCGTCAAGTGATCAAAGTATCATGATACAGCTGACTACAATGTATTATATGAAATGTATGTATTATTTGCAATGTCCTAGAAGTTTCACGTGCGCAATTATTTGGTTCATTCAATTTGATTGCTATATACATTTCTTGACTGACATTTTACAGCTATTGACTGTCAGCAAATTTGTACTGATTTCATGTTTTCTGTTGAATTCATAAGGTGTCGGGTACATTCCATTGTTGTACAGAAAATATGCAATAGTACAAACTCCCCTTTGGCTCCAGTTTTTGCACTTGATCTTTTATCTGTCTTCTTTTAAATTCTTATTATCAACATTGATTCTGAACGTAGGTCTGTTATCTTGGTGTTGCTAGATTGTAGTATTGACTGTAGACCAGGAAACGTGTTTCCAAAAGATGATTGTTCAAGTTTTATGAAAAGCAGACCATAGACCATATCTTTTTATTTTCTGTTTTATTTTTTTTTAACTGATATAATTGTATTGTACTATTTTCTTCCACGTTTCGTTGTTTTAAACTTTCTTATCCGTGTGAGTTTTAGCACAGTTATCTGTTTTAAGATCTGGAATAGCATTTCCCCATTGAACACTTTATGTCATGTCTTTCTGCTGATTTTGTGCCGCTTAGTATTCCAATAAAACAAAAACATTTTCTAAAGATTCGTCACAAATCACCCGGAGGTTTGGGATGCAGCACCAAATGATAACAAGGCAGGACTGAGAATTGTAAAACTGCTACTTTTTTTCAAAATGGGTTGTGTTTCCTTCTATCCACACGTTTAAAGAGTTTGGATTCCTTGTGTTTTCTTGGCAGAAGTAGCCTGCTCACGATCTTAGGTGTGATTTATAAATATGTGTGATAGATTTCTATAAAGTTTAGAGTGTGCTGTTTTGTCATTATTTCTTAAAAAGAATGTGTAAAATATGAAAGAGAAAAAAGTGATTGTTTAGGGGGGATATGATTATATCAGCAAAATCTGTCAGCTTTTCCGTCGCAATCAAACGTATCTTTCTTTGCTTGGTTACGGTGATTTTTTAAAATCATATTTCATGTTAACATTTTCCGTGCAATTTTGCTTGCTTATTTCACGCCTTTAGGACGTTAGCTTATGCTTTTGTTCAACCCGGGGAGTTACGTTACATGATTTCAGCAACACTGTTTTATTTCGAAATCGATCATCAATAGTAATCTGCATTTTATGCTCTACGCAATTTGTTACAGATTTTATAGACATTCTCCAAACAATTAAAAAAAAAAGAATGACAATGTACTTTTGTTCTGAATGTTGTCGATTTTCTTGTTGAATTCTGAGGTTCATTTTCTCAGCACAATTCTTGTGTGTGACAAGGACCACAATTCCTCACCATCAATTCTGCAATCTAGTTTTAAGAAAGATCGACGCACAACAGATCATTTCCTTTAGTTTACTTATCAAATTGAAAAACATCTTTAATGCAGAAACAGTATCTTTGCTCAACTTCATTGTGTTTAAAAAGTTTGCGACAACCTTTGGCATGCCAGGCGGATTTCTACATTTTCAAAACTCATATTTCAGTCAAAATGTTGTCGCATTCAAAACCTTTAAAAAAACACAGCCACATGTGCGCAAGAAATGATTAAAATTAATGCATTAGTCTTTACGAAATAAAGATAAGGATATTCCCAAAAGAAATTCATTTCACTAATTCCTTTTCAACATTTCCTTTTATCATCCGACCACATTGTTAAAAGAAAATGTGTAAACGATGTGCAAATAGAATTGTAATGTGAGTGAATACTAATAATAAAAAAATACAGATATTTATTATTATTGGGACAAAAACATTGTGAATTTTGTACACGAATGGGTAAAACAAAATCATATAATACTGCCATTCTTGAATTGACATTGCAGGTTGTTAAAAATCAACACACTGTCGACTTTCTTGGAATATTTTAACGCAAAACTAAGTTAGAAAATGCATATAGAAAATATATGAGAAGCTGCAACATCAATACCGCTTCTTGGAAGATGTCGCCCTTGACTGAACACAGTGGAAGCAACAGTATACCCAGGACACAAAGACATTTGAGCACAACAGAGCAGCCGCCATCTAGGAAAGGAGGAATCAAAGAAAACGGGGCCCATCCTTGCAGGACTCCATTCCATGCAGCGTCTGTGGACGACTTTACCTCAAGAATTGGTCTTCATTCCCACATGGGGACCCACATCCACAGATGACCTGCCTGCCTACTCATCCGTCGGACACGACGGGAGAATCAGAAGATATGATACATCGAAGGTTGACAGCCAGAACCAAGTATCTCAATTTCCTGATAGTTAACAGGCGACGATTTTAAAACTTTCAGCTACTGTAGCATGAAAACAAATTAAGTAAGTGCCTCAAAACTTTTACACAAAGTAAATCAATATCATTTCTGTTGAAAGCATTTTCTTGAATTTCTATTTATCTCTTGTGCTAAGAGGAAACAACACAATTAAAAACGTGAATAAGATGCTTGCTTTTGAAAGTACAATGATCAAGGACAACCAGAAGACAGTATCTCAAAGATACCAGGTTTTGCCAAAACCGTACTGAAAGCCTTTCCACCAGTTGAGATGACAAGAACAAACTGACTGATGATGCTTGATGCTCGTTTTCGTTCAAGATAGAATTATTCAAACAGGAATAGAACATACATACATATATATATATATATATATATATATATATATATATATATATATATATATATATAATATATATTGGACTCAATGGCAGAAGACCAAATTCACAATATTAGCGGCCAAAACGGGGAGACAAGTACGACCCCGCAGCCATAGAAAAAAAAACCCTAGTTGTCTCCATTCGAAAACTTGCTCAAAATGGCGAGTTTAAGCTTCGACTACCCTGCTTTCTATTATAAGCAAAGTGCGAAACTACCCACCCAAGGTAGCTAGCAGAATATTGAGCAATGATAATCTGAAAGCTCAATGCCAACGTATACATTTTTTCGCCAACAAAATGGTCACAATTTCGATATGTTCGCAATGACAACGAAAATTTGTAACCTCAACTTCAAACACCTGTCAAAGTGCTATTCAAATGAAATATGACTTTTGAACTGCCTGTTCGAACACAGAAAGAGCGAAAATTTACAAATTTAAATCGTAATAAAGAAAAAGATGAAGTAGTTACCATAACGGCTTGTGGACTGGAGATGAAAAACTTAGCCGTCGTTCTAGCCCAAAGAAGGGTGAACGCCTACCACCACGACTGAAGCGTCCCACAATGAAGCGAGGACATGGGCCGGTATGCAGATACCTCCAATACTTTAACAGTCCGATAGGATCTATCCCACCGAGATCTATCGGTGGGACAGTTCATCCGATAGCTCGGCATGCATGGACATCCGACAGTGCCTCCAATAACTATAGGGTATCCGTGGTGCTCTAAGAATAACTTGGCAGGGATTCCCAACTTCCACCCTCGCTGCGCATGCGTTTATCAGTTT
>CM031626.1:47912386-47924886 GCA_018398815.1 Conus ventricosus
TGCCTAAGTGACAGCCACTCGTCCAATCAAAACGTCTTTGTTCCATTGATGGCCGTTCCTCTCTGCCTAAGTGACAGCCACTCGTCCAATCAAAACGTCTTTGTTCCATTGATGGCCGTTCCTCTCTGCCTAAGTGACAGCCACTCGTCCAATCAAAACGTCTTTGTTCCATTGATGGCCGTTCCTCTCTGCCTAAGTGACAGCCACTCGTCCAGTCAAAACGTCTTTGTTCCATTGATTGCGCAAGTGTCTCCGGTGCTGTCTGTGGAAGGGCAGTATGTTCCCAATGGATTGTGTCCCTTTTGCAGTTGTGGATTGGCCTTTTTTTTGTTTCTTCGTACTTCCTGAGTTATCTACCCTGCTCACCCTGCCGCTGCATCAGTAGGAAGGACTGGAGCATTGTTGAAATGTGGAGAATCACGGAACAGGTGCGTAGTACGTGTACTCGTATTACGCGATCTACCTGAATGTGGGGAGATGGATTTGTGTGTGTGTGTGTGTGTGTGTGTGTGTGTGGTGTGTGTGTGTGTGTGTGTGTGTGTGTGGTGTGCTTATTTGGACTGCGGTTTTCATTAGAATTTGACATGATAAGAGTCAGCGATCACTGTTCTGTTCTACACACTACAAAGAATGGTGATGTTGGTGGTTTGTCACTGCCATCAGCATTATTTGATATAAGGATCACATCGTCATTATTATCATCGTCGTCGTCATCAATCGTCATCATCACCATCGTCGTCGACATTGTCGTCGTCATCATCATTATCATCATCGTCATTGTCAACATCATCATCATCATCAAAAACAACATCATCATCGTCGTCGTCGTCCGCATCATCATCATATCATAAAACATGTGAAATGAAATATTTCACGATTATCTAAGAGGCAAAGGCATATAAGACCTTGCTCTAATCTTATAGGGTAATTGTGATTGCGTGCATTCGGTTCATGCTGTCTTGTTGTATGTAAATTCATCAAAGAAATTAACTTATTCCAAGATAACCATCTCTTCATTATCATCTGCGGCAGTAATACGGTTCTGGTGCTGCTGTAGATGACTGAAGTCACATGTACAGTCTGCTGTGGCTAGCTTGGGGTGTTTGGTAATTCTTGACGCGTGTTTGTGCTTGCTCCATAACCCAGGTTGGTATGGTAGTGGCTGTCTGCAGAGTGTGTTTGGATGGATGTTCAAAGAGAGAGAGAGAGAGAGAGAGAGAGAGAGAGAGAGAGAGAGAATTAATGTAGTGTCTTATTTTTGTCCTCCCTTCTCTCGACTTCTCAATTTATCAGTATAACCCGAGTATTTTTAAGAACCCTGAAAGATAGAAAATGAAAAAAAAATCAAGTGCATATCTATCTATTTATCTATCTATCTATCTATCTAATCTTTTTATCTATCTATCTATTAAGAAAAAGAGGTGGCTTACCCACTAGTCATTAGTAGAAGCACACAAAACACAACACCATCGCTGGATGTTGAAAGCATCTCAGACTCCATGTGAAGAACACTGTTTTCAAGTTTTTATTTTCTGAACGACGCATGGCAATGGCCAAAGAACTAAAAGGACGTTTCTATAGGTATGTTTTAATGTGGTCGCTTTCACACACATACAGATACTACGAGACGAGGGGTTTACACATACGTATTTCCTTAATTCTTTCGTCTTCACTTTCTGTTCGTGTTATAAGTCTCCTTAAAGATAGCTGGACGTGAAGGAGGGGTACTGGGCTGCTTCCCCTACACTGACAGAGTGACAGGTGCGTCTTCTCTCTGAGGTCGTCACTCTGGGAGACCCCCAAAGTTGGCACGGACTGAAGAAGACCTCTGGTTTAAACAAATCTTTAATCACAGGTAAGTACAATGTTTTACACAATACAAAGTGAGCAGCAACAAGCTAAACGCTTATAGTATGCTCTACAAAATGACAATGCACAAATAATTTACCTGGCGGCTACAGCAACACAAATATACATTATTTATATGAAAACAATTGACAGTTTAAAGTTTATAAATCGCATGAAAAATACAAAAAGAGAACACCCCCTCCCCCCACCCCTTCCCGGAAAGAGAAAAAATTATTTTTTAAAAAAAAGGAAAAAAAAGAAAGAAAGAAAGAAAGAAACGGAGATTAATGAAGAGAGACGATGAGAAACACACCACATACACAGTAATTTGTTATCATCACGATCTGAAATAATCGCAACATTCTTAGTACAATCTTCTTTTGTCATACCTGAAACCTCCAAAAGGCAATGTATCTAAAACCGGTTGCTTCCAGAGATAAACTTATGAACAGCTTCAAATATCAATATATTGGTATCTATCTGCAGATTACGGTCACCTTTTAACAGAGTTCGAACATTTCTGTAGTGTGATGGGAGATCGGAAATTGTATTTGCGCGGGTTTCATTAAAACGAGGACACAACAGAAAATAGTGCTGAGCTGTTTCCTCCCCATTGCCACACTCACACAGTGGGTCGTTAAGTGATGGCGGTTGAACATATCATATTTCAGATCACTGATTCCAAGACGAAGCCGGCAATGAATGATTTGGTTTTTTCTCTCGTCAAGGTAAAAGTACGATGGTATGACAGGATCATCAGCCGATAAATGATGCTTGACTACGCTTAAAGATGGACTGGTTTTGATATGATCTGGGAGACTATTCCATAAAGAAGAAGAAGACCTCTGCTCTCATCTCGAGACTCGTGGCTAACATTAACGCCTAAGGCCCAAGTAACGAAGACTGAAGCTAGGCATAAGGCAGAAAAACGGGTGGAAGACGACCTCTACAGGTCAGTCACCCCCTTGGCTTACCACACGGATCATATAGAATTCATTGTCGATCAGTTGTATCTTGTCAGGCTCTGACAAATCCTGTAACTCACGCCCCCCCCCCCCCCCCCCCCCCCCCCCCCCCCCCCCCCCCCCCCTCTCTTTCCCCCGCCTCGACAAAAAAGGCAACTAAGGGAGTTGACTTGGAGATGCACATAGCTCTGCTGCAGCTTCAGACCGAGATGCATGGAACGAGTTCAGTTCCTGAGAAACTAGGTAGTCATTAAAGACACCTAACTCAGGGTTTTTGTCTCAAAAGACTCAGGGTGAAAAATGCTTTCTACCACATCTGGACTTGGCGAAAAACGATGTATATCTGCGCTGAGAACCACCTACTTTGAAATGAAACTATCCAGCTTATGTATGCTCTGTTCATGGATGCGTGACGAGGTCAAGCAAGCCTGTCAGAGTCTTGTTCGCGTTACGTTGACCGACAGTCGGTCAGGCAAAGAGAATTTCTCTCTATTGATTAACAATTGAATGTTTAAATTATTTACCGAAAATACTCTTTTTTATTACCATGGTTTCACATTATTACGCACGTTCCAATACAAACATATTTCCAAGGTCCCTGCGGACTCACGAGTACTTTTCTTTTAACAGTGCGCTTCAAAGAGTGGCACACAAAAATCTCTTTGAGTAAACAAAATTCAGTCATCCTCACAGACAGTTTTAATTCCTGGGATTGGCGTCAACAAACCACAAAACCTTCACAATCTCCACGACCTCACGTCGACTTACAAATGACGAATTGTGTCTATGCTCCTCTCAGTCAAGACAGTAAGTTGTATGCCCCTTACCTATCTAGAGGAAGAAGGTTCCTGAAAAGGATAGAAAAGCAGATTAATCATCTTGTTTATAAACAGTTTAGAAAAAAATAATATATGCAGAAAATTACTCTCAATTTATCCACTCTTCATTACCATTGAAAACAAACTTTGTTACAGAAACCGCAATGACATTTTCTGAGAATAGCATGGTTGGGGAAGAGTTCTCTCTAGCACAGCCCATGACGCGAGCTGGTGAAAGCCTTCAGGAAGCCAGTGCGCGACAACTCTTCTGACGACCAAAGCCAAGACCAGGATAGGGACCTGGAACATCAGAACCCTATACGAGACTGGAAAAACAGCACGAGTGAAAGACAGACATGGCGAAAAGAGTACCGAGGCAGAAGTGAAGGCCGCCGGAATGACGTGGGCCGAGCTGAAGAGGATCTCCCGAAACCGTGTCCGCTGGAAGAGTGTGGTTGCGGCCCTATGTGCCCCAAGTCAAGTCAAGCATTTTATCTGGAAGCGTGCAGAGCCTGTCATTGGCCAGTTGTGGCCTTCACTTCGCTCGGACACCTTCTGTGTCATAAAAACATGAGGCCGCGCCCTCGCCAAAGCCTTCACTTACAACGCCGTCGACCAGTCTGTCCTCTTGGACATCTGACAGGAGATAAACCAATCACCTTGTGTTATTTGTTCACCAGTCAATGCAAAAAAAAAAGCTGCACGGTCTCCCTGACAAAGTGGGCCATGGCACAGGAGAGGAAACCAGTCTTAAAGCTTCTTGTTCCCAAAGGCCTGCATAAGGCTTGCTGAATATGCATAATCTTAAACAGGTTGTGAGCGTGCCGACACACGGGGGGGGGGGGGGGGGGGGGGGGTCATATCCTTGATTGGACCGTTATTCGTGACGATGATGTAGATTTTCATATTCCACTACTGTCACTGACGCTCTTGAATCTGACCATTGTTGTGTGTTGTCTCTTTTTCATGTTTCAGTGATGAAGTCATTGCCTACGTTTCGTTCAATACGTAACATTCGTTCCATTGATCGTTCTGCATGTGTTAACGACCTGGATTCTGTGATTGCTGCATCTCCATCTCCTTCTGCTGATAATGCCGATAGTACTTTGCCTCCCTCCGTTCCATCCTTGACAAACATGCACCTGCATCAATGCTAAGGTCAGAGAGAGACCATCGGCCCCTTGGCTTTTGCTGGTCAGTGAGGAGCTGTTGGAGGCAAAACGGGCACGTCGGCGAGAAGAGAGGCGATGGAGATCCAATCCAATAATCATGTTCAAAGATTCGTACAACAAAGCCAAGCATGTTGTCTCTCGACTTGTTGAAAAAGCAAAAGCAAAATTCTACAATTACAAGATTGAGTGTGCCTCAAGCACAAAGGAACTTTACAAAATGACTGACAATCTGTTGTGTAGAAAGACAAATAGTCAGCTGCCTACTATTTATCCAACATGTGAGCTTCCAGGTCTTTTCTCATAATTTTTCCATTACAAAATAGCCTCCAGCATGTGTTTCGCAATGGTTGAGCAACAAATTCCTCATTCCAAGGTGAGTTTTCAACACGAAAACTCTCTCTCACCTTTCACTGAACATCAGATGTGTTGTAAGCAAATCATCATCATTTTATCCAAAATTGGATCTCGATCCTTTTCCTGCCTCTAGACTGATTGAATGTCTTGTAGTCCATACCCTCTCTTAAGCCTTTACAAACTCTTCTCTCCTCTTCAACCTTCTCAGATGCTTGTAAGACACTCTCTGAATGAACCGTCTTCTCACAAGTCACTCTTGATTCATATATTACTACTTACAGCCACTTACCTCCATTCTCACTCTGTCCTTTATGCTTGTAAATATTGAAGAACCTCGTCTCATCACTTGATCCCAATACTGATTACAATAACCTTCCAATCATTTCCGTTGCCTACAGACAAGACGTGCATCGGAACAGTCTTAAGATTTCAATGATCTAATCCTTTCTTGCTAATGATCGCAAAGTCGTGACATGCTCTTTTGTAGTAACTGTCAGCTGCTTGATGACGCAAATTGTCACTCTGTCTCTTCCTTGTTCTAGTCGTTTGCACCATGACTTTGGCATAGGTGGTACAGCACTGCGTGGTTCTCATCCTATCTGTCACATCGGACTCAGTCTGTCATTGTTGACGGCTGGGTTTCTTCTGCAGCTCCTATATGTTTTGGAGTCCCACAGGGCTTGGTCCTCGGACCAGTCCTGTTTGTTCTCTACACCTCTCCATTGGCCAATGTCATTGACAAAAACACTCAGTCCTTCATCATTCATATGCTGATGATTCACAGTTGCAGAAATCAGCTGCACCTTCTGAAGTTCCCCAACTACTGAGGTAACGCAGGATTGTATAGCCAATGTCAGATCTTGGATGACAGCAAATAAACTAAAGCTGAACAATGAAAAAACTGAAGTAATGCTTCTCCTCTCCCCAAATGTCGCACAAAATCAATTGCCCTTCTACGATGACAGTTGGTGATGCCACTGTCCCGATCTCATCCTCTGTTGTCAATCTAGGAGTTACCCTTGACCATCATTTGGAAATGAAAGTTTATGTCAGAAATGTTGTTCGGGCTGCCAATTATGAGCTCCGCCGTATTGGTTCCATCCGCCGTTTTCTCACGACCCAAGCAGCAGCCACACTTGTCTCTGCATTTGTTCTGTCCCGGCTGGACTACTGCAATTCCATCTTGTATGGTTCCCATGACTATCTTCTTGAAAGTCTGCAGCGTGTTCAGAATAATGCAGTACGAATGGTTTTGCGAGTGCCTAGAAGGGACCATATTACTCCTCATCTGATTTCTCTTCACTGGCTCCCAGTGTCTGGTCGGATTGAGTTTAAATTGGCATCTATCTGTTACAAATGTGTCCAAGGTTGTGCTCCAGATTATCTGAAGGACTTAGTCAATTTAAAGCAACATCATCATCAATACAAATTGCGTTCATCTGTTGACGCAACCGCTTTACAAGATCGTCCTGTCAATAGCCAAAAGACATTAGGTGACAGATGCTTCTCGCATGCTGCCCCCTCCACCTGGAGCACTATCCCTGCAGAAATAAGAGAAACTAATAACTTTGACTCCTTCAAACGCTCTCTGAAACCCCACATCTTCCAAAACGTTTACAATTAGTTCATTTCGCTGTCAATCTATGGGCACGTTTGTGTGTGTGTGTGTGTTGTGTGTGTGTGTGTGGTGTGTGTGTGTGTGTGTGTGTTGTGTTTCTGTGTGTGTGTGGTGTGTGTGTGTGTGTGTGTGTGTGTGTGTGTGTGTGTGTGTGTGTGTGTGTGTGGTGTGTTTCTGTGTGTGTGCGTGTGTGTGGTGTGTGTGTGTGTGTGTGTGTGTGTGTGTGTGTGTGTGTGTGTGTGTGTGTGTGTGTGTGTGTTGTCTATTATTTCTTTAATTGTTTATATATATGGAATTTGTAATGGGCCGCGTGCTCTGTTCAACTGAGAAGTGTGCACATAAAAATGTTCATTATTATTATTATTATATTATTAAGTAATTTGTGTTTCTGTCAACATACTCTTTTCATTATAAAACGTACATCAAACGACCGGAAACGTAGGCACAGTTCCTGACAAAGCTCGAGAACAAACACTTACATGGCATACTTACGTTTGGATGTATGAAAATCAAGATTACGTACCAACAGTATTTCGAAAGACTTGACTGGTTTGAAGGAGTGCTAAAAGGTACTCTCTCAACACTGTTTTTAAGTGAACAAATGTATCAGCAATGAAGCAGCTGGGGACAAATAAGAGCCTGGCCTCATGTTTTTGGCAAAATGAGTGTAGCAATTTTTGCCCCAGTGTGTGCATGTCACAGCCGTGTTTCAAACTAGCCCCCAGCGACAGAGACAAACTCGTGGATTGTCAAGAGGGTGCGCTCACCTTTTGAATGAACAACAACAACGCAGACATCAACAGGGGCCATACCACCAAAATGATTGCCAACGTGTTGAGGATTGTCGTTTTCGTCACTGGGAGAGGGCCAATCATGGTGATAAACACAGAGGGCTGTCTCGCCGGTGAGAATGATTTTGATTTTGTCAAGTATACAAAGCAATGAGTGCTGCTGCTTCTAAGCAATCGAGAGGAAGTTATAGTGGTGATTCATTTACCCCATGACTTATTTTCAAGAATATGAATAGAAATAGAAATGAAAAACAAAGACAGAAAACATAGATCTGGTCTCTGTTTCAGCTTCTTTCTATTTGCAGTCCACGAAACCTTCGATACAAACGAGATGAATTCAGTCTGTCAGGACTGGATGTTAGAGAAATCTGTTTCCTCGTTACATTCCTCTCACCCATCCTACAATAATTAGAATCATCCTCTGATTTCTTTGAGTTCTGCTCGTGTTTTCCCATTTGGAGACCTGCACTCGATCATGCTTGAGTTGCAGGTTAAGGTGTAATGTAATGTAATGTAATGTAATGTAATGTAATGTAATGTAATGTAAAAGGTGTGGCTTATCTGGCGTTTGGCTTTGTGTACCGATTGTGACATTATTCTCATTTTCTGCAAAACTTCGATATTTTCCATCCTTCCAGCAAGCGATGTCCAATTCAGTTCAGAAGAAACCATACATAGTTAGAATCCAAGTGATGACTGGTTTGCAAAACTGACGCTGAAATCATAGTGATTGTTACAAATCTGGACTAATTCATGGCTGAAACGGTAGTAAACGTGTTGGACCTTTTCGGTTTGTGACTTTCTCAGATTCAAAACTCTTTTATTCAGGAAATCTTACGTTTTACAGAGCAGGAAGTGATCTGAGTGAAACATCTCAAAGTTCCTGATGTCCACATTTATATAAAACATAAACAAAACTGAAGAAGACCTCTTAAACTATTCAATATTCAAATTTCATAAATACTTTATCAGACCTAATACGGTTGTAGCTTTCTCTAACAAAGTGATAAATATTTACCTTCTCACATAACAATGCAGGAAACAATAGTTGGAAATAAGTTCACTGGACAATTAGTGAAAAACGTACTGTTTACCAAAGCGGAAAAAAACATGACTGTTGGATTCTTGATATGTGTGATTCACTGTCAAAAAGTTGTCTTTTTGTATGATATGAAGGCCCTATGATGTAGTATGTGAATTGATTGATATGATATGATATGATATATATGATATGATTTTGATATGATATGATATATGATATATGATATGATATGATATGATATATGATAGGATAGGATAGGATAGGATAGGATAGATATGATATGATATGATATGATATGATATGATATGTATGATATGATATGATATGATATGATATGATATGATATGATATGATACGATATAATATGATATGATATTGATGTGGTAAAATGATATCGATGGTCTCCTGCAAGAATGGTACATCTGTCCCCTGAATTCCTTTGAGATAAACCATTCTGGACGGTAACCTGTCATATTGTACCATATGAGGTGTAAAGTGTGCTGTGTATCACATTTGTGTAAATAGGTTCTTCACTCTCCAGTAGTCGGCATTTTGTTACGGACTGCAAACAGCAGGCTTAGACATTGTGGCTCCCGTGTCTTCAGATGCTTAAGGCAGTTAGGATGCTCCCACATTGTGGCTGCTGTGTCTTCAGATGCATGAGGCAGTTAGGATGCTCCCACATTGTGGCTCCCGTGTCTTCAGATGCATGAGGCAGTTAGGATGCTCCTACACTGTGGCCCCTGTGTCTTCAGATGCTTGAGGCAGTTAGGATGCTCCCACACTGGGGCTCCTGTGTCTTCAGATGCTTGAGGCAGTTAGGATGCTCCACACTGGGGCTCTGGGGCTTCAGATGCTTGAGACAGTTAGGATGCTCCCACATTGTGGCTCCTTTGAATTCAGATGGCTTGAGGCATTAGGATGTCCCACATTGTGGCTCCTGTGTCTTCAGATGCTTGAGGCAGTTAGGATGCTCCTACATTGTGGCTCCTGTGTCTTCAGATGCTTGAGGCAGTTAGGATGCTCCCACATTATGGCTCCTGTGGCTTCAGATGCTTGAGGCAGTTAGGATGCTCCCACATTGTGGTTCCTGTGTCTTCAGATGCTTGAGGCAGTTAGGATGCTCCCACATTGTGGCTCCTGTGTCTTCAGATGCCAGGGGCAGTTAGGATGCTCCCACATTGTGGTCTGTGTCTTCAGATGCCAGGGGCAGTTAGGATGCTTCCACACTGTTGTTCCCGTTTTTTCAGATGCTTGAGGCAGTTAGAATGCTCCCACACTGTGGCTCCTGTGTCTTCAGATGCCAGGGGCAGTTAGGATGCTTCCACACTGTTGTTCCTGTGTCTTCAGATGCTTGAGGCAGTTAGGATGCTCCACATTGTGGCTCCTGTGTCTTTCAGATGCCTGAGGCAGTTAGGATGTCCCACATTGTGGCCCATGTGTCTTCAGATGCCGAGGCAGTTAGGATGCTCCCACATTGTGGCTCCTGTGTCTTCAGATGCTTGAGGCAGTTACGGGTGCTCCCACATTGTGGCGCTGTGTCTTCAGATGCCTGAGGCAGTTAGGATGCTCCCACAATTGTGGCCCTGTGTCTTAGATGCCTGAGGCAGTTAGGATGCTCCACATTGTGGCTGCTGTGTCTTCAGAGCTTGAGGCAGTTAGGATGCTCCCACATTGTGGTTCCCGTGTTTTTCAGATGCTTGAGGCAGTTAGGATGCTCCACATTGTGGCTCCGGTGTCTTCAGATGCTTGAGGCAGTTAGGAATTCTCCCACATTGTGGCTCCGGTGTATTCAGATGCTTGAGGCAGTTAGGATGCTCCACATTGTGGCTCCCGGTGTCTTCAGATGCTTGAGGCAGTTAGGATGCTCCCACATTGTGGCTCCTGTGTCTTCAGATGCCTGAGGCAGTTAGGATGCTCCCACATTGTGGCCCTGTGTCTTCAGATGCCCGAGGCAGTTAGGATGCTCCCACATTGTGGCCCTGTGTCTTCAGATGCCCGAGGCAGTTAGGATGCTCCCACATTGTGGCTGCTGTGTCTTCAGAATGCTTGAGGCAGTTGGATGCTCCCACATTTTGGTTCCTGTGTCTTCAGATGCTTGAGGCAGTTAGGATGCTCCCACATTTTGGTCCGGTGTCTTCAGATGCTTGAGGCAGTTAGGATGCTCCCACATTGTGGCTCCGGTGCTTCAGATGCTTGAGGCAGTTAGGATGTCCACATTGTGGCTCCTGTGTCTTCAGATCTTTGAGGCAGTTAGGATGCTCCCACATTGGCCCCTTTTGTCTTCAGATCCCTGAGGCAGTTAGGATTCTCCCACTTGTGGCTGCTGTGTCTTCAGTTTGATTGAGGCAGTTAGGAGCTCCACATTGTGGTTCCTGTGTCTTCAGATGCTTGAGGCAGTTAGGATGCTCCCACATTGTGTCCGGTGTCTTCAGATGTTTGAGGCAGTTAGGATGCTCCCACATTGTGGCCCCGGGTTTGTCTTCAGATGCTTGAGGCAGTTGGATGCTCCCACATTGTGGCTCCGGTGTCTTAGATGCTTGAGGCAGTTAGGATGCTCCCACATTGTGGTCGGTGTCTTCAGATGCTTGAGGCAGTTAGGATACCCCCACATGATTTTGTTTTCACAGTTTTGTCCACACATACAAATGGCGGCTGACCAGAGTAAATGACGCCCTTTCTCGCTGCCAGCTCCTTGTCAGCTTTCTGTGACATTCAGGTTCCAGCTACAGCCTGACTAGGTGGCTGTTTGTGCTATAAGTCTTCCAACATGACCCACATAGTTTCAGCGGTTTGCAAATTACTGAGCTGGGGAACTGTTTTTGACCTGCTTGATTGGCACAAAGCCCCCACGCCAGAGGTAAAGCATCTTGAATATGTATTTAGTGACAAGTGCTTGAAGTCTCTGTTCCTGGCTTGATGTTATGTAGCAAGTCTTGATCCATAGGGAACCTACTGACATCAAGAGCATAAACGGTTTCGCATAAGAGTAATAAGCTGTGTTTCGTCGAGATCATCGTAGCTGTTTTCTGGGTTCTTGGATTGCGGCTGAAGTCCATAGCGAACGTTTGAGTGCTCAGAAATGATCATGTTCCCTTCAGACACAGTAGAACGATCAACTGTATTCATGGCCGTAATGTCCAGCCCTGATATACTGTCTAGGATCGGCTGGCCCTTGAATAAGATGACTTGATTCGGTCGATCCCCAGGGTACGACTACGATGTTCTGTTACTTGCTTCTTGGTAAAGTTTCTGTGGTCAAAGGTTCTGTGCATAGGATTTATAAAAAAAGCAGTCACAAACTAAATGTATAGCCCTGGTTGGTTTTTACCCAACTGTATTACAAAATTTCACAATAGCGTCATGTTTTTACGGTGTTTTGTGAAATCCAAACAAAAACACGATTGAATCAAATCGAAACAAAAGGCAAGCAAAGAAAAAAAATGAACAATAAGATAAATAAAAGTCATACAAAATAGTACTTTACAGTTTTTAGACCAGAGAGCCACAAACTATTTCACCACTAACAAGTGGGCATAGATATTCTCATTATACTTGCAGAATCATACATTAAATTAGAAAACAAGGAATAGCAGTCACATTTTCTTCTCACCAGTATGGTTTTAAGACATTGTTAGTTGTGTGTTACCTACTACAGCGTTTTAATATCACTGACAAATTAGTTGTAGTGTGGTGTTATCATGTGATTGAACTGTGATTCCTGTATGAAAGATAGATTGGTAATAGCCACATTGGTGGTGGTTTTTTTTTTCTTCTGGAAAACCAAAACAGATTGACAAGGTGCTGAATCCAAACCAAAATAGATACATGCGCACAAAACAGAGTACAAAAAACACTTGTTAAACACTCTGTATAAAATCTACATGTAAAT